>JAYGXS010001941.1:0-11873 GCA_036362985.1 Ligula intestinalis | reverse complement strand
TGGAACCCAAGGGAAGCCCACATGCCCCAGTATAACCACCACCAATAAATTTAGCAGCATCAATGAAATCACACTTTTCCTGTTGCATTGACTATGACTGCCCTACTTTACCTACAGGATACAGATTTTTTAGCCTACCACCTACTTGTCTTAGCAGTTATTACTGCTAGAATTAGCAGCCCTAGCACACGCCCAGCACTCTCAACAGACACAAACTGGAACGCAAGGGCACGCGGCCCCAGACCTAAATCCAATCAGCGATACTGCTGTCCTCGAGTTAAGAATGCGGAAAACCAATCAAGCACAGCTTACTCACGCTCCCAACCTTGTAATTACCCGAAATAGTTTAGTACAGGTAGAAATTTATAATAATAATGAGTTTAATATGCCAGTTTACAGGCAATTGTAAGGAGTTGGTAATGCACCCCTTAGGCGCCTTCCAACACCTCGAAGACCGGAAAAAACTAAAACAAACTCCCTTTGTTGCAGCCAGCATTGTTTTTGTTTCAGGTTTTGTGTTATGTCAATACTGGGCGAGAAAGAGAGTTTTTTTCCAGCAAAAAACACCTGCCTTCGAAGGTATGATACAAACGGAATATATTTACCGTTTTTAAGCTGACTCGAAACATCAGCAGGAGAAATGTTGCATATCGTCATAGAACCTTACTTTAAGACGGAGAGGGTTTGCACAAGAATGCAGTTTTCTTAGTCTTCCTTTAATGGTTGTCGGCAAAAGTTGCGTGCTATCGGTTGAAAGGTTAGCAGACTGCGGACTGCTGCTTCAGCAGCATTATCTTCAGCATGAAGCCTGGCGGTGTTCAAAGTCCACGAACGCCGTCAGAGTGAAAGAGAGATTCCACCGAGTCAGCACCCAACATTCATGAAAGTTGTCCTGAATGTCGAAAACTTATTATAGCTCTTTTCAACATAGGGTACGTTTGCTGAGTTTAAATACTTTGGGGCCTTTACTGAAAAGAATTGCTGGTAGTTAACTGTACGTGCCATAAGAAGAAATAAAAAAACTCCTCAATGACTGGCGCGTCGTGAGTGCTCAAGCTGTTTTATTGTACTAAGAAGATTAAAGGTTTGACCATTCAAAAGTTAAAACAGTAAAAAAAGACTCTTCTGCAATCTACGAAGCCACAAGGGAACCTGCTTTATGAGTTCACACCTTTGATAGAAGGCTGACTTACAGTGTTTTGTAATGATAACACTTCCAATCAAGAAGTTCTGCACCGATCCTTTTTCTTCCGTTCACAAGTGTGCATAAGACTGAATAGGGCCGAGCAGTATTCAAGAATAGGTCTCATGTACATATTAAAAAAGCATGTTCTTACCTTTATAGTCTTAGAATTTCTAAGGATTAATTCGGTGGTTCGGCGTGCTTTCAAAACTATAAGGTAACAGTGTTCGGACAAATTGATACTATTAGAGAAGGATATGCCCAAATACTTGATAACTCCTAGGACGTTCAGTTTGTGTCCGTTAAGGCTTAATTTCGGGTGATGATCGTCACCAACAACCATAACGGAACATTTGTGCCATGTAAGGGTGAGGCACCATGTGCAACACCACTGGGCGAAGGCCTGAAGTTCCTTTTTTATCAACTCAAGCACGATTTTGCGATCTGCCGGTTTATATCGATAAGCGACCTGTAAATCATCAGCATACATGAAGGGTCTGCCATGCTAAAAACAATCTGAAACGTCGTTGACTAACAGGCGAAAATGGAGCGGTCTCAGTCCACTACCCTGTATAACTCCACTCCTCACATGCGTGTGGCTGGAGATAGCATTTAAAATTTTTACTCGTTGTGTGCGAGCATCTAAAAAGGAAGATATGCGGTTCAGAGGCTTGCTACCTATGCCGAAGGAGGCCAGTTTCAGAAGGAGGAGATTATGATCAACCCGATCAACGGCCTTCCTAAAATCAAAACAGACGCTATAAATGGCAAAATCACTGTCTCTAGATTGCAGCACATAATCAAAGAAAGAGAGCTGGCAGGTGTCACAAGATCGTTTCTCAAGAAAGCCATGTTGAGTTGTATTAAGCAGGTTGTTCTCTGTCAAGTGGCGCATAATTTTTTTCTTTGACCAAAGTGTCCAAGATCTTCAAGGCTGCGGGAAGTGCATTTTTTGGCCTAAAGTTGTCGAATGACGTCGATCGGCCATGCTTGCTAATAGGCATAATGTGCGATTCCTTCCACAACGAAGGACAGTTTTTGCTCTCAAGCGCACGACTTAACAACTTAAAAGGATAAGACTGAACGATAGCATTTGCTTCAGCTTTTAGAAGGCTTACTGGGACGCTATCTGTTCCTGGACTATAAGATTGACGATAACGACGAATGGATTCAATTAGGTCTCAGAGGGTACAACTTATTGTTTCGAGTACGGGACCAGTCCAAGCCCAGATAGTCAGCGTTGCAGAGAACGAGCTGTCAATAAACGTTTAGGATAGGAACTTATTGAAGCTATCGGCGGTCAATTGAGCGTCAGCTATCTGGTTTCCCAAGACGTCTTGAAGAATGGGGTGTTGCGTTTTTCTCTGCGATTTTACTGCACGCGAAAAGAGTTTCGCAACATTTAGGGAAGGTTATTCAGCGTAGTGGGCCTCATCGGCTTTCTGTTTTGCTTCGAAGAGCTGTTTAGCCTGCTCGAAGATCAATGTCATCAAGGGCAGAACGGAAATATCGTTCTGCCGATGCAAACAACGAGAGAGTTTAAGCAGCCTGCGACGGAAAACAGAGGAAGATACACTTGATCCTTGACATGCGTTACTATCTTACGGGGGGCAAAGTGGAGGTTGAGTGGATCCAGCACTTTGTACAGTGCATCGGTGCAAACATTTGCATCCAAACATTGGAAAAATTCAGACCAGTCGAGAGCGTTTAGACGTGAAAGTAGGTCCACCGTGTTTGCTGACCGGAAGTCATGATAAGGACTATATTTTTGGGAAAATGTTTCATCCACCTCCAGTTCTAATTCACTAACAACTTTGAGGTGGCCTGAACTCTGAAGTGCGTCTAAGGATGACAATGAAAGTGGTTCGCATCCCCTACGAAAAATAAGGTCGAGGATGTTGGCTACTCGAGTGGGAAAATAGACTACCTGATCCCACATGCTGATATCTACTACCTCAAGTTAGTTTTGTAACTTTGAAGGACTGGATGGTGGAAAACATTGCACATCAGAATGTTATAATCGCCTAAAATCAAGCAATAATTAAGATTCAAGTCACATGCGGCATGAAGTGCCTGCGAGAGACAAAGATCGTATACCTGCATTGGCATTTATAATAATAATTAGGTTTATTTGTAAAGCACATCTTTGGCGCAGTCAAAAACCCCTGAAGGCAGGAAAAACCTAACCCAAACGCCTTCTTTCGCAGTGAATATTGTATTTTTTTAGTCTTTTGCTAGGTCAATAATGTGCGAAATAAGAAGGTTGTTTTAAATGAAGTAAACCTGACTTCTAAGTTACAACACTAGAAAAACATAAAAGAAAATAACGTTACATTGTACATGTTACGGTTTTATAGTAAGAATACTTGGGGTCTGGAAAAACTGTCATGTCCTTTAACTGAGTTATACTTAGCCGCGGTAACTTTGAAGGCGAAAAATTCAGCTGAGGACATCGCATTGTAGTATTCCGATAACAATTAGATTGATCCTTGTTTTAATTACGTCTGCGTGGTGACTTTGAGTCTAGTCCAGGACTTTGTAGGTGGTGTGACCTCGCGGGTAAAGTGGTGTATTGGTTTTCCCTCCCTGGTGGTGGTCTTCAGCCCCACCCTCCCTAGTAGACAGTTGTGAATAACAGTTGCCCTTCCTGCGAGGGTCCCATGGAGTGTTTCCTTTCCCCGGTGGTAGTCTCCAGCTCGATTGTCCTCTTCGGTTACGTGTTCGCCGGTATGACAGTTTATTATCGTTATTATTCTACTGTTCTCGTAATTAATATGTGTGTTAACACTTGGCTTCGGCTTATCATCTCGATGAGTGACTGTTCCTGTGATCGAGCATTCTAGTGGAATTACAGTGCGTGGACACAGTCAGAAGACAACTTAACGTGAATCATAAAAGAGAAGATACACAGTGAATTCGTACATAAAATTCGATATCAACACAAGGTCATAAGGAGTGGCCAAGTGGCTAAGCAATAACATGAGAAGTTCAAAAGCTATGGTCAGCAAAAATAACAGGGAAAAAAACACCTGAAGTAACAACTTAGGAGGAAAAATGTTTAAGCAGGGAGCCAATGTTACACTGCAAAGTTTGGTTCCCTACATCAGTATCAGTATCAGTATATTGAAGGTATGTAGGAAAAATTCCTTTGAGTGCCCTATTTGTACATATGTGCAGTGGTAGCAAAAAATTTGTCGCTTAGACTGTTGCGAGGCCAGTTGTCCTGAGTCATAGGATGAAAATAGGAGCAGACAGTGAAAAAACTCCTCAGGGATTTTTAGGAGAAAAACTGTCGCCCTTGTGGGGGGAATGCGTGGGATTTAGGAGAAAAAAGGGAGTTCCCACTGGGGGGGGGGCATTGCAAAGGTTCCCAGGATCATCACCGTGTGAAAGCCACGTCCTGATTCTTCCTTGCTGATTGCAGAGTCAGCCACGGAACTGGAAAAACAGAGGCATCCGTCCAGATCGTCGACAGTCCGCTTTGGGTCGAACCAAGGGTGACCGTTTAGACCGGCAGGTCTGGCTGATAAGATCGCCAGCGGGTAATCACGGTACGCAGATAGCCAAGTAGGGTAGACCGCGGAGACCTTCGCATGAGGCTATGCGTGGGAGGGCGTAATAAATAGCAAACGTGAATGGATATAAAAACTAATACTACTGAAAAATTGGAAGTAGTATTATTGTTATTGCAAATTGTCAGTTCCGATCCATCGTGCACTGCTATATCGATCCAGTTTTCGCTTAAAACCCTCTAGCGATTCCGACATAACAACGTCCTGAGGAAGCGCATTCCACGCTCCGACCACCCTTTTTGAAAAGAAGTGTTTCCGAGCGTCCAGCCTGGCCCCTGTCACCTTTAATTTGAGGGAATGACCCCTCAGATTCGTGGTCGTTGCTAATTCGAAAAAATCCCCTGATATAAGACAGCAGTCTTGAAGACGTAATACGCGGAATGCTAGTATCAGGTCCCCCCGAAGCTGCCTGTAGCGCAAAGGGAAGAGGTTGAGATTCGACAGCCGTGTTTCATAAGGCTGCGAGCCCTGCCCCATAACAAGTTTGGTTGCGCGCCGTTGTACCTTTTCCAGGATGTTGATGTCTTTCCTGGCCCAGGGCCTCCAAGCTTGAATAGCGGATTCTAGGTGCGGTCGTACGAAGGTTCCGAAGACTTTTGTGAAGCACTCTTCATTGAAGGTAGAAAAAGCTCGTTTGACGAGGTATAGGATCGACATCGCGGACTTGGCTACCTTTGTGCAATGCAGGGAGGGTTTAAGCGAGGGTGTGATCCAGACTCCCAAGTCTTTCTGGGCTTTCACTTCCTTCAATGGTTTGTCATTCAGTCGGTAAGCCGTGCCGTTTGAAGAACCGCATTTGCCAACTCGAATGGTGGTGCACTTGCTCTCATTGAACGGTAAGAGCCAGTCCGCCGACCATTTTTGAAGTCTATTTAAATTTTCCTGTAAGTGCACTTCGTCAGCCGCAGTTCGAATTACGCTCCAAAGTTTTATATCATCGGCAAACATGGCGATGCCGCAATCCAGTTCGCGGACACAGTCGTTGATGTAGATAACGAACAAAATAGGGCCGAGAACGGAGCCTTGGGGAACACCACTCTCAACCTCAACCTTGGCTGACTGTTTGTCGCTGATGTGGACAGTTTGCAAGCGACCGATTAGGAAGCTTTTTATCCACGTAAGGAGCCTACCTCTTACTCCTATGCGGCTGACTTTATAAAGGAGGCGGTGGTGCGGCACGCTATCGAAAGCCTTTTTGAAGTCAATATAGACAGCATGCACTGAGTTTCCACTATCGACTGCCTCAGTCCACCGTTCTAAACAGTAGAGCAAGTTTGTAACGCAGGACCTACCTCTACGAAAACCATGCTGAGCATCCGATAGCAGATGGTTTTGTTCCAGGAACTGCATAAGTTGTTGCTTGATAATTTTTTCCATGATTTTGCAACAGATTGCAGTAAGGCTGACTGGTCGGTAGTTATTCGCTGAGACCCGGCTTCCCCCCTTGTATAGCGGTGTAATCCTCGCGGATTTCCAATCTACTGGTAGGCATCCGGTTTCGAAGGAGGTTTGGAAGAGCAAAGAGAGTGGTTTGGCCAACTCATTGGCGAGCTCCTTCAAAATCTTGGCTGGTACGTTGTCAGGACCTGGTGACTTAGATTCTTTTAAGCTTAAGAGTTCCTTAAGAACAGCAGCCTCGGGGAATTGGACAGTCTCAAATACTGTATCCGCTTCGGTGTCATCGGTGGGGTGATCGTATGCCGTTTCCTTTGTGAAGACTGATCGGAAAAATTTCGACAGATGATCAGCCTTCGCTTCATCATCTATCAAGTCTCTTCCCTCGGCGGTCCTTAGCAGGGGTATCGGATCCTTGTTTTTGGTAATCTGCCTAAGATAACTGTAAAACAGTTTGGGGTTCACTGTGGCCCGGTTTAGCAAGTCTGCTTCGAAAGCCCGTCTTGTTTTGAGAATAAGACCCTTGACCCGGTTTCTCTGAGTTTTGTAGGCACTGACAGATGCAGGAGTCCTGTCTGCTAGCATTTTTTTCCACAGCTTCCGCTTTTTGTTCACTTCTATTTTTAAGGCCTGCGTAAGCCATCGCGGTCTAGTGTTCACCTTTTTTCGCGAAATTGGACAGTGGTTGTCGATGAGTCTGTGCAGTGTGGTCCGGAACGCTTCCCAGTCCGCAGTTATGTTTCCAGAAAATAGAGTTTCCCAATCGGCGTGCGTGAGTTCGGTCTTCATTCGATCGAAATCGCCTCGCCAAATATTTCGTCTGGCTGTTGAGGGTCTCTCCGGTATTAAGAATAACGAGTACTCCCATAGCAGTACAACATGGTCGCTTTTACCTAGTGGTGGGAGACATGACACTTCGTCGATGCTGTCCTGCGATTTCGGGAGAACGAGGTCCAGACAGTTGGACTGTTGGCCATCGCGCATCCTTGTCGGAAAAGTGACATGTTGCGTGAGAAATAACTTCAGAGTCATGCTCAGAAGGCAGCTGTCGAAGGTTAGATTGGAGCTATGTGCGCAGGCCGCACCCCAGTCGATGTGAGGCGCGTTAAAGTCCCCCACAATCAGGATGTCCGATCGGGCAGTAATCTTTTCCAGCTCCTCTAGCAAGGAGGCATCCACTACTGGCTCTCTTCTCGGTGGTCGGTAGAGTGTCAGTACATCGAGGTTGGGTGCACCTGGTACTTTAATGGACAGCCAGATGGCCTCGGAAGTACACGCCAGTTTATCCGTTTTGTCTAAAACTGTGAGTCCATTTTTCACGTATGTTGCTACGCCACCGCCTTGCCGACCTTCTCTGTCTTTTCTGAACAGTTGATAGCCAGGCATGGATACCTCGCCGTCGGCTACCTGTTCAGACAGCCAAGTTTCCGTTATTGAAACTATATCTGGTGATAACTCAAAGGCATGAATCTTCAGCTCGTCAAGCTTTGAAAGCATACTCTGTGCATTTGTGTACATGAAAGTTAACTTTCTGTTTGCTCGAGAATTTGTTACAGTCAGGTTCTCCCCGCCCCTTTCCGGGTCGACTGTGCGGTCATCCGGGGAGGACCTTTCCTGAGGGAGAACAGTGGACGATGGATCACTTGGTTGTTCTAAATAACCAGATGTTTTTCCCCTTCGTTCTGCCTCTGTATGTTTTTCGATTGGGCTCAATCCTCCCTCTACTGAGCCGACTGTGTGGTTATCCGGAACGGACCTATCCAAGGTGAGAACAATGGACGTTGAATCACTTGGTTGTTGTAAATAACCAAGTTTTGTTCGCCCTTGCTGGCCCGCTCCCTCTTTTCGGAAACAAGTTGACGACGTTTGTTCCGTTCTGCAGCTGAGAACTCCTGTTGAAAAAAAACTCCCGGGTCAGAGTCTTTTATTTTAAAACGCCTAGATAGAATGAGCTTGGCGTCTTGGCTTCTTGTCATGACCACTTTCAGAGGTCTGGGACGTGCCGTTCCAGTTGGGCTCTCAGGCCGTTTGCCAAGGCGGAAGGCCTTTTCGCACTCTAATGGTACATTGGGTCCCAGCATTTTGTTCATAAGGCCATGGAAGAGCTGGACATCTGCTCCAACTGTTTACATAGGTCGGGTTTGAACCGCCGTATGTAGGCTACCTCCAGGTAGCGTAAAGTGCGAGTTGTTCGTGCTCGAACAAGTACTCGGAAGGACGTTTTGGGGTCAACAGAATGGCCCGAGTCTAACAAATGTTCAGTAATTGAGGATCGGGGAATTCTGTTTTCTTATTTCATTAGCCAGCTAGGTAAATGTTCCTTAGCTCTGGTGGCCAATTGCCTCTGCGTTCGCCCTTTGTACTTGCATCCGCAAGTACATGTTAATTCATAAATGCAGTTTTAAGTGGCGTGCATCGGCATGGCATCCTTCGCATGAGGAACTGGTAAGGGCTTTGTCGGATTGCAAATTATCCGATCAGCAGCATAGTACGTCCTTTCAATGGCATTGAGAAGGCGTCTTTTGATGGTGTTTAGTATCTTGACGCCCTTTAATGGTAAGGGAATGAAGACGGGCTTTTTTGGTGCTAATTGTTGAGTCAATTTAGGTCTGAGAAGTTTATTGTATTTGTCTATAAATTGACTTGGATATCTTTGCTTCATATGGGTGCGTTTAAGGTTGGTTAATTCATTATCCAATTTATCCGTAGAATAGATCATTCTGATACTCTGGAAAAGAGTATATACCAAGTGACGTTTCCATTGAATGGGAACAAAACTCAGATAATGTAAATACTGTCCTTTCCATGTGTTTTTATGGAAGACCGTCCGTGTAATGGAACCATCTTTCTCTCTGGATAAGTTAACGTCGAGAAAGAAATGATGGTTATCTTGTTCCTGTTTCATGGTAAATTTTATCTTAGGATGTAGACTGTTCATTGTCGACAATAATCATTTGGCTTCCCTTGGATTTTCCACAATCGCAAATATATCATCTGCATATCGTCTGTATAGTGTGTTATTGTTTAATTTGACAGAAACTTTGTCGTCTAAATGGCCCATAAATATGTCAGCAAAGGTAGGTCCTAGTGGGCTTCCCATCGCGACTCCGTCAATTTGTCAGTATAATTTCCATTAAATAGAAATTGGACATTCTTTGTGCATAATTGTAGTAAGTTTCGTAATATTTCAGGGGCCAGACGGGTATCCGAAGAATAAGTGCAAATGATATCAATAGTTCCTTCCAAAGGAACGTTGGTAAATAATGACTCAACGTCCAAGGGTATCATGTGTTTGTCGGAAATATTTTGGTTTCTTATTTCATCCACAAAATGGAAACTATCTTTTAATGTGTAAGAAGAAAACCTTTTGCGCATTGATTCTAATTCCTTCACAAGCCATTGTGCTAGTCTATGAAATGGTGAGTTTGACATGGATAGAATTGGCCGTAAAGGAATATCCTTTTTATGTGTTTTTGGTAAAACATATAGTCGTGGGATATATGAACCCCTGGGTTTTAGGGACAGAGCTGTTTTGGAATCCATTAGATTATTATCCAACAGAAGCTTGATCATTTTTCAGGCAGAGTCTTCCAATGCCTTGGCTTTATATTTACCTTCTGCTTCTAGACGAAATTTGCTGGAATATTTTAAAATGGCTTCTATTTTCTTAACGTAATCATTGCGATTGAAGATAACCACACCATGACCTTTGTCAGGTTTGGAAATAACTATTTCCTTGTTCCTTTCAATGCGGATAAAGCAATTGTATGTTCTTAAGTTATGGGAGAGCGTTGTGTTATTGGAGCTCTGTGGTATTGTAGTGCGTTGTCCACGAATTTTGCTTTCGTCCAACCTAAATCATCATTGGATCTAGGTTTTAAGTCACTCAGTTGAGAGTACAAGTCCTCAAATTGTGCCTCAACTTCTACTGGGTGTATTCCTTGGTAAGGTAAACAAAAGTCGAGTCCTTATAATAGGGCCTCGGTTTGCAACTTGTTGAGGTTAATATCCGAAAGATTCAGGATGAATTCATCAGGGTTTCGAGGGAAGATATCCTCAGTAGGCTTATTAAAAATTGACCTGACTAATTTCCTTCGGAATGTTTCTCTGGTCTTCTTTTGTATGATATTTGAATGCTTGACAAAGATAGACAAGCAAAAGAATCCTATCTTGTCCAAAATATGGTTTGTCTGGTACAAAAAAGGATTTGTTGTAATCAACCAACTGAATAGAATCTTCTATTCTTTGTTCCCCGTGGGCGCGTTCGGAGGCATCGGTGGATGAAGCTGTTGGGGTATCCGTTCCTGGCAAGTTGGTCCCGAAGATGTCGCAATTCTTGCGCTCGTCCTTCCGGTTCACTGCAGTGTGTTTTCACCCTCTGAAATAGTGCTCGAATACAGCCACGTCAATGCGTTAGTAGGTGGTTGCTATGGAAGCTGAGCACCTGGGTTGTGTTAGTTGCCTTCCTATAAACCATGGTGCTGAGTTCCCCGTTGGGTCTGCGCGTAACGAGGACATCCAGGAACGGTAGTTGTCCGGCACTCTCTTCCTCCTTTGTGAATTGGATGTCTGGGAAGATACCGTTAAGCAGGTTTTGGAAGTCTGCCATCCTGCTCCGTTCTATTATAACAAAAGTGTCGTCCACGTATCGGCACCGGAATGCAGGCTCAAATTGGTCGAAGGCGACTTTTTCCAGCTCCTGTAAGACCAGTTGTGCGATGAGACTGGAAATTGGGGATCCCATCGGCGTCCCTTTGGTCTGTTCGTATGTTTGACCATTAAATTTGAAAAAATTTCTTTGGCAGAAAACGAAGAGTTGCATGAGATGGTTAATTTTTAGAGGACCCCTCGATTCGTGAGAATTTCGGGCGTGATGCGCTTCGTACAGCTCGAAGCTGGGAAGTTTTCTCAACCCGTGAAGCAGCAACCTATGAGCAGCTACGATTTCTGCACCGATGCGTTCGTGAGAGAGTGGCGCCAAAGAGCCTACGGTACAGAACACCGGTGAATACTGAATTGGCCAGAAACGTGATGCAACGCTTTCGCAGGCGGACAAACTGCGCCGTCTGTGAGTGCGTTTGTTTAAGCTGTCCGACCAGCTGGTGCTTAAGGTTATGCTAGCTGATGAAGGCTAATAAGCCAGAAACAGTTCTGTATCAAGTTATCACTAGACGCTGTCACAACCCCCTTAGTGCAATAATGTTTTGGCCGGAATCTGCCTGGCAGGCGGTCACACGCTTGGGACCCCTGACCACCATATGCACTTCGTTTAGTTTTGAAGCCTATCCAATCGGTGTTTGCACATTCATGGGAGAATACATACCTGATAAGGGGTAACAGCAAATAGCAGCTGGCCAGGCCCTGATGAACTGCGGATCGATGAAATGCTTATGACGCATCTGATAGACACCAGTGGTGGACAAACTGCGCCGACTGTGAGTGCATTTGTTTAAGTTGTCTGACCAGCTGGTGTTCAGGTATATACTTTGCTGATGAAGGCTTATAAGCCCGAAACAGTTCTGTATTAAGTTATCTACACACGCTGTCATACCCCCCTACTGCTATATTGATTTGGCCTAAATCGGCCTTGCAGGTGGTCACCTGTTGGGGACCTCTGACCACCACATGCACTTTGTTTAGTGATATAGCGTATTCGATCGGTGTTCGCACATTTATGTGGGAATCTATACCCGATCAGCATTTACAGCAAATGGCAGGTGGTG
>JAYGXS010001940.1:0-11879 GCA_036362985.1 Ligula intestinalis | reverse complement strand
TAAATCGAATAGTGAGGTGGGCACTTATAAAGTTTATGGTTAAAAAAAACATCAATTAAAATTTTAATAAATAACAAAAGAAAAATTCGAGAAATCATATTTAAGCATAACTATGAGGCTACACAAGGTTGCCATTATGACAATACAGTTTTCCAAACGGTTGATATTCCACACTAACAGTGTTTACTGCGAACTATATATTGTTAAAAAAGAAGGATTTTCGAAAGCTTTCACTGAGCTTTTAATTATTTTTTTGAGAAAAACCTCTAATTTATGCCGCTCATGTGAACGAGAATAAGGCTACTTCGCATGGAAAATTGCGATGCTGTGTCATTCCACCCGTTGATATGACAAAAATAAATAGTTTGAGTTGACCCAATTGTGAAAAAACTCGAGGCATTCGGCGGGATTTGAACCCTCTTGGAAATCCTGCTTGGGCAGCTAGCTTGCTGTTTCGTATTGGTGGATTTCATGCGAGTGGTAAAGATGGGGGGATAATATCTACCCAACTGCGATTAAAATCATGGCACGAGGTGGGGCGTTTGTAGCTTAGCAATTAGAGCGGTGTAGTCCGGTATAGGCCTTCTCTATTACGCGGGTTCAAATCCCGCCGAACGCCTCGAGTTTTTTAACAATTTGGTCAACTAAAATTAAGCAAATCTGCCAAAATCCTAATAATACAAAATATAGCCTTTCTAACCTTATCTCTGTCGATAGTCGTTCTGTTTTCACAGAGAATTCTAGCAGTCTGGTGACGCGGTAAAATTCACTCCCACAAAAAGTTTAAATTTGCTCGTGGGAGGGTGCGTAGGGTGAGGACTTTAACTTTATTTCCTCAGAGGGAGATGGGATAGTAATTCCGTTGATCGTGGTAGCCCGCGCGATCATTAAGGTAGACTCGCAAGGGTAATCAGTCATTATTTGCCATCGACCTGTGCCCTTTTGAGGTTGAGAAGTGTAATCTAAATTTGCCTCTGCCAGTAATATTTTAATGACGGAAATACTAGGGGCGCTACAACTGAATTTACTGCGACAGCGAATGCGTCTTAGAAAAAAATTTACGTGAGAAATATATGGTAATGAGGTATGAGACTGCAAAACGCTGGATAGAAATTTTCTCTTCAACCAACCAATTATGAAAGATATTTCACAGAAAAAAATGAAGGAGACGGTATACCTATGAAAAAGTGTGTATGCCAAACACAGCATCACACGCGAGTTGGGTGGAGTAGCAATTAAAGGTCAACTGCAAAATTCCTCCCTCATTTTAGTGGCATCCACATTCTATTTCTGCCAGTCGGAATTCCGCCTTGTGATTGAAACATATTCAGTTCCTTAGCCTCTTTAAGTATCCACCAATTAAAATTCACTCGACGGAATCTGTTGGCTCCAGCAGAAGCGGCTGCCATGATGCTATGCAGACCAGACGTGTGCGCCCAAAAGAACTTCACAAAAGCGCTGCAGTTACCATGACCGTAAGTCGCTAATCCAACCGCCTGTCTCGGCTGCTAGTCCCCCCTGAAGCTAGCCTGTTGACCCCAATCCCCTCCCTCCATCCCCTCACCTACCCTGACAACCACATGCCCTGTTTTCCACCATCAAGCATAATTTCTTTAATGTATTATGAGAAGAAGACGACTCAATCGCTGCAATAATACGTTTATTCGCCTGACGTTCCGACATTCGTTGCGGATTCATCATCAGACACATTAGCTGAACACAGTAGCAGAAACCGGTTTCTGCTTCTTAGTTAATCGTCATATAAATGGAGGGGCCTGAAGAGAATTTATGAAAAACGTACTCTCACCACTTCATCTTTTTGAATTTTCAATGGGAATTTTCGCAAGTTTAAGTGAAAATTCGTAAGGGTGAAGGAATTTCCGTATTCTTCTCGGTGCTGAGCCACATCACCCTAATCTAACCACAAATTTCCTCTTTGATAACCATTGTAAATCACTGTACAAATCGCACAAGTCGTTCTTCTGCAATCAGATTGACTGCATAATGGAAGCTAGTTTAATGCATTTAATTTGAAGGATTACAAGCAGGACAGGCCGACAGCTTGCTGGTGCTAGTCTACTGAGCGTCTGACGTCTAGAGGCCAAGTCGATCAAATTCTGCTGGTAGTGCGCTAGGTTAGGCTCTGTGTCAATATCAGTGCAATTTTAAAAGCCATTTTTGACGCAGGCAGCTTGTTGAACCGAGACCCGCAGCAAATAGAGCACACGCTTTCACGCTTGTCCTCTGATTTGAGCCAGTAAAATACAAGAAGTCAGTTCAGATAACGCTTCTGACAACTAGCATTAATGGCGGCTTGATGACGAAGAGATTTAAACACACTTTTGGCTAAAACTATTTAGACAATACCCTAATATGCGAGAAAATTCGAGGTCCAGATAAAATATTCTTTTCATCATCCCCGGAAGAGGAACAATAAGAGACAAGTTCTGGGACCGATGTGTATCTTGACTGACAGTGCAATCGATTGACACATGAGCATTAGGCGCAGGTACTGGTCGGACACATTCATCTGACGCGAACAGGAATACAAACACCACGGTCTGACGCTGGAAGCGAGCAAGCTTTTGAAACGTCAGTCAAAATACACATCGGCCCCAGAAATCTTCTGTTCTTCCTCTTTTTCTTCCGGGGATGATGAAAAGAAAACAATACCGTTCTTGGGATCAACAATCCTGTGCTGCATTTCCTTTGCGGTTCTCCCTTTGATTGACAAGTTTCCAATGGCGGTAACCATGTATGAGCATGAGGAAAGCAAAACCGGTGGTATTGGTTCGCTGTCAACCACGTGGTAGTCTTGGAGCAGTTGGGTAGCGCGCCTAATGCGAAACGTGTGCTATTTAACTGGCAACTCAGACAACAGCCCTATTGACCCACCATTGCAAAAACAAGTTGATAATGCCACGATGAGTCATTCCCAGTACAGGTAAATTTGCACTCTTTCTTGTCTATATTTGCGTTTAAGTACAACGGGAGCAAGACCAGGTTACAGCAAGCGTCATTCGGGCTAAGTGTCACACATAATTGTAAAAATTATGGGTGGTGGTTCGTCAAAGTGCAAGCACACATTATGACAGTCCCTGGCACGCGGTCTTAGGATCGTCTAGTTGATTTGTTCGCATAGAGTAAACCGGTTCTGGAGCGAGGCAAGACAGCATGAGCTTGAGTCCGGGGGCTCCATCGCGCATCTCCATTATTAACAATATGACGCACTTTCAATCGATTTCGACGTGCCATAACTTGGAAGGCTGCTAACTAACGGCATAACTTGAACCTTCTCTCAGAACGGAGAATCAAGCCGCAATGGTGACCCTAACTGCGGCCCGCATGGCACTAACACTCCGTGGAGATTAGAGCCGCTCACTTTTGTTTTTAAAAATCTGGTCCACGTTGCGTGAACCAGGCGTGCGCAACATGCACAGTGGGCTGTTTAGCCTGGTCAGGTTCATGCGCTCGATCCTGTCTCTGGTCCTCTTGACTCTGACTCGAAATCGGGTGGAAGAGAGACGATAGAGGTTGTGGCAGATGCAGCCCAAGTCTTCTATCCTTTTAAACCAACTTTTACTTAATTTGTCGTCATTGCGCGTGTCAAGCTGGGGCGTACGCTTTGAACATCATCTTTTGCGAGTTTCAGACGTTTTTGAGTATTCGCTTTAATGAGGGCCGTTTTGTGTCATCTTCTTTGGTCTATGTGCGTTGGCATGCGAGTTCAGATGGAAGGGTCTGTAAGGCCCCCTCGTATGGTTCGTTTCACACCTTCGGAAACATTACTTGATGAGGTTGTCTCTAGCAGTCTTTTTTAGGTCCTTATGTAGTATAGCTACCTACTTAAATTTTTAAGTAGGTTAAATTACCTGTACACTTCTGGCATTCTACGCGCCCTCCATCGATCTAGCAGAGATTTTCTGATGGCATTGGAATTTTTAATGGTTCTTCGAAGGCAAACACATTCCATAACTGCTAAAATCGGCAAACTAACCAAAATTGGCCTTTTGAACTACCCACGGGATCTAACGCTTACTTACAAATTTTAAGTAGGGTGATTTGCCTAATATTTCTGCCTTTTGTACTTTGTTGAGCTTTTTTTTAGTTGGTTTTTGTGGTGCCACTGGAAAATGTCACTCAGTGACCTCGCCGAAGGTTTGGCCACACCCCCTATCATGCACTTGTTCGCCGTTGGTCGGGTGGGGGGCTAGCGATGATATTAAAGCTACCGTCAGTTTCTTCTCCCAAGGTTTGAGTACGCGACCCAACTTGCCCTCGTAACTTTTTTATTGGGCATTCAAATTGGGTTCTGATTTCTTCCCTGGCATGCCTCGACCGTCCTTTCGCTTAAAATCACTCGTTCGTATGCCTGCAGGGCGCGCTTCACACTTTCCCCAGACGGCCCCACGACACAATCCTACCCATTACTTAATATCTCGATAATGTCTAAATTCCGTGAGATGTTCCAACATGCTGTTAAGGAGGTGTGCAAGTAGATAAACGCTTCACATTACAAGTAAGAATACAAATTTGGTAGGTTTCCAGATGAATGTAGGTTCTTATTGTACATGGGGAGCTTTGTTATCGAGTTTGCCGAACTTGGACTGCTAGAGTTGTTTCCCAGCTTTCGTTGCCTTGCAAAGGTTTGCCTCTTCAGTGGGCGCGTTAGCGTTGAATCTATGCTTTGGAAATGGTAGGTCATCACCCTGGTGCTGGTCAACGGAACCAGTATAGGGACCGGGTGGTCTGGTCTGCGTACTAAGTGACGCTGACACTGCGTGAAATCTTACAAACGGCACCAGTTTGCATCCAGTTGTCCCTTCCTAAGCGTGAACCTTATACCATGGTAGCTGCTTAGTTCAGCGCTGATACTTATGAAAGTATTCAAGACATCAGATCAGGTATACGTAGGTTTTCTATTATTCATAATCAGGCAAGTAAAATAGCATAAGCGAACATAGAGTGCTCAAATGTAGTTTATTCCTGAAAAGCTTCCTCTTTACTTACTATTGATTGGCTGCTTAAACGTTTCTTCCCTTACATGATTGTAATTGCCTGATTATGAATAATAGAAAACGTACGTTCGCCTAACTTGAATTTATAGTCGCTTATTATTGGGAAACTCCCAGGCCGTACCTTGCGATAATATATTGTGTCATCCGAGTGCCTGGGTGCCTAGGGCACATAAGATGCAACAATTTTTCAGCAAGCAGTAGCGTTGTCTTATTTGGAAAAATTGGTTGATAAAACATTGAAAGCAACCTTTTTCCGTAATTCCAAAAAACCCTGCAGTTTCTCGAGAGCTTCCAGTTATTTTTAAGGTTAAGGCATGGTTCGGGTTAAGTCTCACTAGCAGTTCACCTTTCTGGAAGTTAGCACCCAGCCACATGTATTACCGAGATTTACAATTTTAGGGTCTTAAACAAAAGTCTAATGAAATAAAAATTCCAGGATCCACGTCAATAAAGTTTATCAACACCATGCTCCCTGGAAAACAGTGGTGATTGTTTGGCATAAAGGATTGACAACATTTAACTCTAGTCCATGGAATGAGGGCATTCACTTTTAGCATGGAACTCTGTCTGGTGACTAACAGAAATAATTAAAAATCACAAAATTTTAGGAATATAGAGCTGATTTCTCGGACATATTCGATATGAACTGCACAAATGGTTACGTATGAAGGTGATCTACCTTCAGCCGACCGTCTTTTCTAGATATCTGCAGTTTCGCCTGTTTGTGCAGTATTTCTTTTGGCGATAAACAATCAGTCCACTTGTTTGAATCCTGATTTTGTTAATATGACCGTCAGAAAATGCCTTTCCTTCTCATTTTCGAAGAAGAATGTTCTTCCACTTGTTATTAATCGACTTAACTAACGGAAAGCTAACAAATACTAATACTCTTCTACAAACAATACAGGCAAACGAATGGGAAGAGATTTATCTAAGAATCTTAATTTTAAATAGTTTAGAAAGAAAACCTGGTCACCTGGAATAATGATCCGTTTAACTAGGCTTCATCGCAGGATCTCAGTGCACTACGTAAGGCATGCGAGACTAAAGAGGACTGCGTTTCAGTGGCTTACTATCGGTCCATCACCGCACGAGTTCTGGTCCACAATAATCTCTCTCGAACTTTCGATATCTAGTCTGGTGTCCGGCCGGGCTACGTCCTGTAGTCCAGGCTGTTTAATTACGACATTGACTGGATTCTCGGCAAGGCCCTACATGAAGAGAACGGTATCGAGTTTGCACCCGGACGAGGGCTGACTGATCTCGACTATGCCGATGATATTGCGCTGCTAGCTTCACGTGTTGGTGGTCTACAGACTGTAGTGTCGCAGGTGAATGAGATCGCTATGTCGGTTGACATGTCCATAAATTCCAGAAAGACGAAGTTATTCTTGAGCTGCCTCTATGACCAGGAGAAGGCAGCCCTAGAAATTGACGGCCATCAACTTGAATTAGACAGCTTTAAGCACCTCGGGGCGATATCTCGGCGCGACATCTCGGCGCAACATTTCCATCGCCACAAATATTCGTGTATACCGCGCCCTCATCTGGTCAGTCCTCCTCTATGGATATGAATGCTGGGCCTTGCACGCTACAAATGAACGAAGGCTGGAAGTCTTTGACCACCGGTGCCTGAGTACGATCCTGCGAGTTAAGTATAGCGACTTCCTCTCGAATGCGACAGTCCGCACCCTCTGCGATCGTATCACGAGGATACCTCAGGCCATTCAAGAAATGCGACTGGAGTGGTTTGGACACGTTCTCCGTCGTCCGCCTCACGAGCTTAGCTATGCTGCCCTCGATCCGGCGCCGCAGCCCACCTAGAAGCTTTAAAGTGGAGGGCAACTGAAGACTTGGCTCGACACCGTCCGTCAAGACCTTCTATTTTCGGTCTCCGTCGCTGGAGAAGAGACTGGGTGGAGTTCTCCAGATCCGCTGCCGCCAATCATCACGCATGGTGAGGTACCATCCGTGATATCATTGACGCCGGCTAGATCAGTCATGATCACAGCCGTAACAAGTACATAGTTTCAGTAGTGAAGTGTGACAAAGATAAAGCGGACCAAGATGACTACATGATTTTCTGAGCCAGCTCTATGCATGCTCGTCTATGAATAATCTAGAATTTGAAACGTACAATCGTTGGTTCTTGTGCGGTACGTAGTACAACAGCCTATCATTCAGACTCAAGCCTTATGGTCTATCGTGATACAACCATGAAAGAAATGGCAGTAGCGGAACGCAAAGGTGATTGGCCTGATGTTTCAGGTTCTCAGAAAATCTCAGATAAGGATCTACGATCAGATTTAAGTCCACTCTATGCGGTCAAATAAAACTGAACTCGTATCACAAGTTAGCCGGAAATTTTGAACTAATTAGCGCTACACTGAGTTCAGTGTGCGAATGCTGTCTTTGTTGTCTACCAAGGGATCACGTTCTTTCGGGCAAAGAATGAGTGATTGAATGCTTAACAGAAAGCTGAAAGCGAACGATAGCGCGACTTGACCTCCTTTGGAAACTTCCTTGTTTGTAGCCTAAGACAAGACGTTTCTGACAGATATTTACCAACGTTATATAACTGAACTATTACGTTAATTGGTGCAAATTCGTAACTTTCAAAGCGTCAGGAAGAAGAGAATTAGATGGGATTTAAACGAACCGTACTGGCCATTCCTTACAGATACCCGTACAAATGCCTATCTTCAATAGGTGGAAACTGGGTTGGCTGGATTTTTGTAGGACGTTTCCTCGATGCAGGTTGTAGAGCAAACCTTGTTACGTGATATGTCGTGCCTCTGGCTCGAGAGGAAATCATTAGTCTTTTCCTATCACTAGGATGAGGTTTGAGAGAAAGGGTAAAACACGAAAATGAGAACAACTCCCCTATTCCGGTGTTTTTGCGCTTTTTTCCAGACATATTACGGTTGGCGTTAAAATTAAAATTAGGCATGTGACACTTAAATATTTACCCTCCCTGAAATTTTGCGAAAGCCCACCTGCCTTACCAGAGGTCAGACTGGAGCCGATTACTTCCGGGACATATGAGATGCCGCCACTGTGGACAATAGTTCTGTCTTGAGTTTATTCGAGTACCTAATCAATGGCGGTAGAGGTAAAAGCAGATGGCGACTCAATCTTCATCCTTATTCTAATCCAGAGGTTGCTGCCGGGTTCCCCTGGTTCTTCTAGGTCATGTTTTGAAATGCACTATCCGGCAAAGCTTTGGTCGGATTTACTCGCGGAATTTTCTGCCTTCATTTAATTAGGTGTGCTAGGATTTCAGGGCCCCTTTCAACGAAAGAAAAACTCTACTTTAAGAAGCAGCGACCTGCGTGTTTTCTAAAATGGCTGTTTTTTATTTCTTTACCTGGATAGTTCAACCCTGGAATGTAAAATGCTTTTTCTGAAAACCCAAGGTAGAAGGTAAAAAAGATAAGAAACCGTTACTCCCATCCACGGAAAATCATGTGCTCCTGATAACAGAAGAAATTTTCTTATTATCTCAAAGGCATCTTTGATTTACATGATGCTATTAGCCGTCCGAATAAGTCAGATCAGACTCTGAGTTAGAGAGGAAGAATTCTGCGAGCTAGCGATTAAGAAAAATGGGGCTTCTATGTTTTCGAAATAAAATATTAAAAATCTTGGCGTATTACAATCAGTCGGAGAAAATCAAGATTTAGATTTGATATGCACACGCCGATTTATTAGTTTGAACTTATGCACTATTGCATAAATGTCGAGCACAATGCCTTTATATCATTGTACAAAGAAACATAAAGGCGTAAAAATAAACTAACGCATGACTTTGTTACAATTTAAACAGTAAGGGGATGCATACGAAAGTCCCAAATATAAACTGGCACGCAAAAGCACCAGATTAACTGATGCCATCTCCATATTATTCCACTTCCCTGACGTTGGTGGAGGACTTAAAGTAAAAGTCAATTAAATAAAGGGTATTTCAAGAAAGAGGAAGCGTAGTCTTCGAGAAAGATACCACAATGAATCGGTGCAGATAAGGGGCAGACTAGACACTCTTGAGCAAACATGTGCAGTGTATCAGATGTTCTGCAGTCACTACCCTTGCAGTTACATAGGTCAGACGGCATGAAAGCTTAATTTACGAGTACACGAACGCAAAACCCCAGCGCATACAAGTGCCTCACTATCAACAACTGCTCATGCATCCCGTAGGCAGATCAGAAAATAAACGCTTAGAGAGGCGCCTGAGAAAATAAAGCAATCTCAGTGATCATGTGAGTCGGTTTCAGGTATACGTGGTTGCTAAAGAAGAACACCCTTGCTGTTGTTCCGGTTTTCCTTATGATTGGCTACTGCACACCTGGTGACCTAAACAATTCCGGCGTCATATAACTCGGTAATAAAAAATCCACAGTAAGTGAAACCAGTTCGGAAAGCCAGGCGTTACTTCTTTAAAGCACGGCTGTATTTCTATGAGGTTTTTACTAAACTTCTAACGTATTTGCGTAGTCTGGGAAACTCATAATGAAAATAAGCTCTCATTCTACCGATAATCTTAGCACTTATATAAATGTTTCCACTATGGCGGCATCTGAGACCAGTGAATGCTGAAAAGTCTTCATAAAGCATATAATAAAGCACCTGGTTTCCAGCGAATAGCGAAAGGGAAATTCGGCTTCCCTTTCAGGTCCACGGCAGTGATTTAAAGACACTTGTTTTGTTGGAATTTTAATGTGTAAATATATTTGCAGATATCTCAGTTCACAGCCCAAGTCTTCCATAAGTTAAAAGTCTTTTTTGTTGCACAAAAACAGTTAAATATAGCTTGGAAAGGCAGTTGACAGGACTTCTCTAGGAGGAACTCAGGGGTGAATATTCATACAAATTTGAAATTGCACGGTCGCCGTCCACAGCCACGGTTTGCTGATAACTGAACTGCCCGGCAGAAACAAGTAGACGGTAGATGCTGCAGCACATTTCTCCCAACACGGATAGCAGAAAGACCCAGAAGCATACCTTAGAAAAGTTAAACAATATGCGTATATTTAAATTTCAACATAACTCGATGGGTCCAAACATTCAACAAAATGTGGGAATGCCTTAACGTAATGCTCCTGTTACGCAACTTCGAAGAGCTCATTTGTGACTCGCATTCAACTGCTTTTTGCTGTTTCATCCGGCAAAAATAGAGCAAACATGAATATTTTGTGAGCAAAAGGAACGCCTGAAAAAGAAAAATTCACTGAAATAATTTACCCGGTTCCTTCCTCCAATGACTGCAACCGGCTGAAACAGCTTTAAGTATTCCCATGGAAAGGCATTAAATATTTTGCAAACTTAAGGTATAGTAAAGAATAGACCTAGGTAACTTCCGAACTATGGCATGCCATTTTACTAGCATCGATAGCATCCAAGCGTACATAAATCAATGAAACAACTATTCGCTTAAACTGGAAGACTCATGAAACTCCTTGAATCTATAAATTTCAGAGCTGCCCTTAATGAAAATGCGAGTGGCTTTGAATAAAAAGGATCAAAGTGTCAAGAAAAAACTATATAAGTCTGTCCCTTTGATACCTCTGACAGATAAATAGCCATGTTTTTGTCCTCTCTTCTTTGGTTTTGTGATATCTAACGAGGGCTTTGACACATAACAAACAAGCAAGCGATATGCGTAGCAGACCATCCATGAAACTGTTATTCGGGTGTGGCAAGAGTCAATAAAAATCAAACGGGAGACGAAAAATACATACATATGAATACAGACATATATCATAGAATTAGTTAATTGGGCGTCCAACTCAAACATCTTGCTCCGCCTTGAATCCATCTGTCAGGAAGTTAGATCTTTGCTGCACGAAAGTCAGTAGTTCCGCTGGCCCTGATATATGCATGCCTGTTATCGTTAGTTAATAGGAATCCAGAGTTTGTTCACCGGATGGATAGGCAGATATTATTTCGGTCTGGACTGGCATACAACAGAACCTAATTAGGTTCTTATTTTCTTCAATATACTTAATGTACTGTCTGCAAAACAGTTTAGTAAGTCGAAGGAAAGCTGAGGCAAAGTTGCTGGCAAAACAACCCGCTCCATCATATGTGAACCACGCGAGTTCTGATCCGTAACATCAATCATACCAAACCCGGCGTATGCTGTCTGGACTGCTGTCATCCTTTTATATGTTTGTTTTTCTGGACCAATTTCAATACTTACGTGAAAGAAATTGCAAATTCCTTTTTAATTTTTTCCCTTTTGGCTATATTGTGATGACGGCATTCGAACTCAGGTGTGATGGAAATGCTTTAAATATTTTGGGAATCCCAAGTTTGGTCTCATCAAACGACGAAGATCAAAAGCAAGAGATAGCTGTAAAAAGGTCATCGTAATAACCATATGCAACCAGTTTTCTGAGGAGCTGGAAAATACAAAGATTAGAAAAGACATTTGGCTAAGATGTTAACGGTTTTTACCTTCCCTGAAAGCAATCATGAATAAGTTTAAAACATTTCTCCCCGGTATAAATTTGAAGCAAGCCAAAACAACAGAATTAATTTGCGCAAATATATTTTGAGAGGGCTTAATAACTGCGTCCGCTCTGTGCAGAAATTACTTAACAATTAGAAAACACACCATTTTGAATTTTGACAAAATCGACAATAGAAATGTCATCTTAACTTGGCAAATGGTCAATAGTTTTGTCACCTTTAAACTTGAGACTAAAAGCAAGGAGGAGACTTAATAAAAATAAAAGTGTGGTATGTATCTACCAGGGCAATTGATGATTAACTGCATGGTCTAGTTGCTTACATGGGCCGGCTTTATCCCGCCGTATGTAGGATGCTTCCATGTTATGTAAGGTTCGGTTTGTTTGTGCT
>JAYGXS010001939.1:0-11882 GCA_036362985.1 Ligula intestinalis | reverse complement strand
TAGGGGCAATGCCTCTTCCGCGTGTCTGCGGCGCTAATCCACTGTTCAACTGCAGCCATAAACCGACTCCATAATAAAACTGATGTTTTGAAATAGCATACACTTACGTGCATTCCAGGCTGGTCTGATATATCGGATTAATATCCAGCAAGGCTTCACTGAACTAAGCAGTGTTGCGATGCCACTGGACCTCTTTCAACATCTGTGGAGCATATGTCCTCTGTTTCTCTCCACTGACCGCTCAACAAGGACACACCCAGCGGGAAATGGCTCCAAATACTTGTTCCTCTGAGTAAACTAAAATGTCTTCACTTTTAAGCAAGGTGAGTACGGTATCGGCTGGCAGGCTAACGAAGAGGTTGCTCTCAACAAAACTGTCAAAGTACGCCTTCATTCGATTGATGCAAACCTCCTCCAATGCTGCGATATTCAGTGATCTTGAAAAGTCCCACGCAACCGCCAGATTTTTCAAAGTGACACTATCGATGAAGAGATAAATAGGTGCAGCCGCTACTTTTTTACCTGTTAGCCATTAAATGTGCACCAAATGTTTCGAGGGCAGTTAGTCGCAACATTCTCGCTGATATAATAATGTCCATCACATTGTGGTGCGTTTCTTCCAACTGACCGGTGTAGGCATAATTAACTAGCGTATTTGCAATTCTATAAAATGCACAAAAAATTAGCAAAATTAAATAAACTATGGACATTTTACCTTTGCGGCATCGACGGCCAGCGTAGGAGTGGCATATTGTCAACGAAGGGGCCAACTAGCGTCGCCCTCGAAGAGGGAATACGCGCTGCGAGTATTACTCTGTGCGCATGCAGCACATCGCCATCCTTAACCTAACCCACACAGCAGGTTTCTTGTAAAGAGCAAGGTGAACTACCTATATGGTAAGGTCTGTGATCTCCTTGGTGAGTCGAATTTCATTCAGTGCTGGACAGCTGCGAATCAGCGGAAATTCATCTTGAAACAGTTGTGCTTGGCAGTTGAACGGCAGGTCACGTTGCAATCAGTGCAAGCACGATGTAGTTTTGCAAATGCCACGAATTGTGTCTGTGCACATCACGCTTTACGCTCTCATCTATTGACTGATGCCATCCCATTTCTGATTGGCTGATAACGACAAACGGTGAGTCTTTGTTTGCTTTTCATTGGAAAATCAACCCTGTTAGTTACTTCAGACTAAGGCTAAGCAGTCTATAAGCCGCTGGTGAGGTCGTGGGAATAGCCTACAGTGTGCGCTATAAACGAAAAAACCCGTGGGTGGGAATCAAAGTGTAGGCACACAGTGTTTATTTGATGGTGGCTAATAAGCTACCTCGGAGGAAGCCGTATACTGACCCAGATGAATGGCTTGCAGGGGTCAATTGGATCTCGCCAGCGTTAATAGACACGCCGGTTGGATAAAGGTACGATATTGCCAGAGGTCGTTTATCACAAGCTACTATATTCGCCGGGTGCCTGACGGAGTTGCCACAATGCCAGTGCATTGCACGTGAAATAATTTATAGTGAGACGGACTAGCGCAGTATCTATCGCATTGCCCTCCCTATTAACCACCAGGCTCCGATGGCAATGCATTCACAAGACCCAGAAGAAAAAAATTCGACCTTCACGATAACACTTTTGTGCGCTCGACGTTTTGAAATCCGTCACAGATTCTTCATCAGACACCTGAGCAGGAAGCAATAGCAGAAGCGGCTAACACATGCACATGGCTTTGCAATATTTATAGGACACAGTCAGTACTACACATGTATTACGACAGGTAACGATACATGCTCTCTTGTGGGTTGATTGTTTATTGACCGGCATGGGGGCCCTGACTTGCTAAACTTTCATCACGTGTGGTGATCTCGGGCGTGATGATTGTTCGGCCATCTGGCTCTCCTATGTTGGCGTAAGACAACGTGGTGGGCTGTGCGTTCCCCAAGGGGCGATTCACTTTGATCGAATTGAGTCTCAGCAGCGAATATGGATTGGGAAAATCGTGGCACATATTTATGGATCAGGGATCCATGAACCATGCCTCAAGTAACTCTCCGCTCACCAGATTTTCACCTTTTGCGAGAATGCAATATATACTCAGCAGATTTCTGCCATCACCTAAAAATAGTTCACCCAAAAGTAACCGTTCTGTGCCCCGTTGTTGTGAAGCAGACGATGGACGTCGTTGTATCGCAGGGGGTTAAGTGAGTTAAACCGAGCAACTGTGATCTTCAGACCATGGTTACGTAGTGCAGAAGAGAAGTCCGTAAAGGCCAGAGTAGTGGGAAGAGTATATTGTGTACACAAGGGAAAGGAGAATAGATGAGCGAAGATTGACTTGGGAGAGCCCGACCACCAAGGAGATCGACCGGG
This sequence comes from Ligula intestinalis, assembly GCA_036362985.1. NCBI lineage: Eukaryota > Metazoa > Platyhelminthes > Cestoda > Diphyllobothriidea > Diphyllobothriidae > Ligula > Ligula intestinalis. The sequence goes on along the minus strand of JAYGXS010001939.1, from coordinate 9,514 downwards.
TCCCAAGTGCGGTTTTAGTAACAGTCAGGACAGTAGACAGAGAAAAGTCGGCCTTGAGATTTTGGGCAAAGAAGCAGCTTGCGTCAGAAAAGCGGGCAAGCTTGCTTTTCGTCGCTTGGCCCAAACCACGTAGATGCGGGAACTGTGATTGGCTGATCGAGACGTCGAAAAACCACATCGGTGAACTTTTGGGAAAGTGCACTTCGATACGAACTAGTCGGTCAGACAACGACCCACTACAGTTGCACATAATGGTTGAACTGCCAGTTTGTCTGCCACCTTTCGCTTTCGAGTGACGTCTAGAAAGGAACAGCTGTGAATGTATATAGTTTTGTGGATCGTCCTCTATACTCGTCTGCTTTTTTGGACTAGTTGCCAAAGTTCAAACACTTTGGCAAGCCTTGGCCTAGGATGCATTAGTTTCGTGTAAAACTGTCAGCTGCAAATGAAGTTAAGCGACTGAATCCAATCTGTTTCCAAGCGACTGTTTGATGCTCTATGTGACGCGAGTTAAACTTTAGATGTTAGTGCCTGTCGATTCCAGCGGGATGGTGTCCTAGAAATTGTTTGCCGCTACTTAACGGTCAAGTTTCTGATAACCACACGAAAAACATGCTTCCGGCGTCGCTCTGCATCCCTCAAGTTTGATTCTACAAGTTGCACACGGGTAACCATTCGCCGCCCGGCACGCAAGTCGGGACAATGAAGTCGCACATGTAATATGTCAGCTGTCATCAATTCCAAAGAAATTCTATGTCCGTCGCGTATCCCAATGATCGTGAATAGGACTTCGTTCCACAAGAAACCACTTTCTGCATGGAAAGCAATCTACTTTTAAGTTGGATACCCCCTCTGTGAATGCAGCAAGCCCTGTGTCGCCGCGAATACTGAAGATTAGATTCAGTATAAGCTCACCGACCAGAATAGTGTTTGGTATGAACAGTGAACAATTCAAATCCACAGTACTGGCACACGATTTACTTTAAAAATCATATCTTAAAATGCTGGTCACCGAAATATGTCAACTGTCGAATTATTTGAAACTGCCGGACCGATTACGGGAATAGAAACCCTTCTTACTTAGTCGTGTGCGAGGTGGCCACGGTACAAACTATTTACTTCATTATTTTTTCTAGAATGAACAGCTACTTACTGATACATAGTAGGCGCATTGGAAAGGATATATTTATTATAAGGACGACCTCGGCAAAACCTGACATCTATAAGCTGGTAGCTGGTCGCCGCAACTCTCATCACGAACATGTAACTACGGTGCTCCCAGTCGTCATCAGATCTTATGACTGGTTCGATTGTCTTTTAATCCCTGTAGTCCAATACATTTGCTGTTTGAAAACGTTAATACAAATGCTGGAATTTGCTTTGGATTCGAAAAGCTCATTTAAATATGGCTGCTGTATTAAATATCATACAGCATAGTCCCAAATATTTTAGTCAAACCGGCTTCTAAACAAATGCCCTACCAAGCAGCTGCAAGAACTATGCCAAGAAAAAATGTAGTGACATAGTGGGCATGTTTCTTTTTGATTTTCGATGCCTTATGGAAAAAATACATACCGATTATTTTTCGTGAAGTCATTTGAAAAAAAGCACAACTTCGTTGCATACTGTACTTGGAGAAAGGATACCTTTTGTTGCAGTTCTCGAAAAATTTCGATTTTGGCCTGCTGTTATATTTGCATGCAAAATAACAAAATTTGACGAAGATTGGTAGCCACTCGCAAACCGGCATTACGTAGAGATGTAGTGCTGGCTATCGTGTAGCCTTATCTCAGTTTTAAGGGCTTCTTCCTGACAAATTAAAAAGACTGTATTCCGTAAAAAATTGCTACTTCAGAAGCATGCATCTTACTCACTTATTTTCACTACCCCTATAAATTCAAATATATTTTATTGAAAAGATATACGGAAATCTTCGTTCCCGTACCCACTTGCTAGTAAATTATGCCCTCTTTAAATTTTATACTCAAAGAAAAGATATCTTCGATTCAAAAAATTAGGCAGCTATGTCCTGTAGGGTCGTCTCAATACCTATTAAGAAATGGCTGGCTAAAAATTTAATCATTGGTTAACAAGTGTAAAAGAATATTATATTTTGCTGAAAGTTATGAAATAATTTTAAATTAAGGCCTCTTATTATTGTTTTCCTGGCCTTAATATAATTCACTTCTTTTTTATGTTATACTGGTAGTATTCCTGCGAAGGCAAAAGCCAATCCTAGAATATGTATTTCTGGCCATTGGCCGTCATCAGCCAGGAGTAGCCCAACTCTAGTGCAGGCGCTGAAATTGCTGCCACAGTCGAGTTTCGAACTTGCGTCTCGAAAGTTCCTAGGCTGTTATAATGGTAAAAAGCAACGTCAATGTATGCTATTTAAGATTGTCTGATGGAATCATTTGTATATTTCACAGGAGTTGACGGGTTTCAACACAAATTTAGGTCTATGCCTAGCGACAGAAATATACTGATCAAAACTAAGCATCTCAGGATATTTAAAAACCGGTATATCAACCAGAAACCAGATAGAGGAAGCCTGGGGGACCAATTGATGCGCCGGACTCCTCACAGCTGTGTCAACCAGCAACAGAATACCCATGAAACACGTTTCTGGGCCTTTAAGCAAGTACCCAGGCTGGTAGTATCGTAAGTTACAACGTCAATGTATTCTAGGATTGCCTTCTGCCTTCGCCGGAATACTATTAGTAAAACATAAAAAGATGTGTTAGTGACACTTAACAAGTAACATTTCAGTTAGTAGCCTAATTCGCAAAGCATCAATCCAGGATGGGCACATTCTGAGAGACAGATCGGCATGCAAGCAAATACTATATATTCCCGATCAACAACCGGCAAAACAGCGAACTCGATGGCTCAATGGTTAGGACGTTTGCTCCTGACCGGTGAGATGCGAGTTTGAAACTCGAGTGTGGCAGCAAGTTCAGCGACCACACAAGAGTTAAGCTACTCCTAGCTGATGGCCGCTAATAGCCAGAAATACGTATTTTTGGGTTGCTTTCTACCATCGCAGGAATACTACTAGTATAACATACATAGATGTATTAGTGACACTTAAAAATTAACATATCAATAATTTGCCTTTCGAAAACACAATCCGTTGGACCGAACTCGCAAAGCAGCAATCTAGGATGGGCACACCCCAAGAGACATATCGGTGTACAATCAAATACTGTTATTACATTTATCAACATAAAGTCCCGTTACTCAGGTATCTGATGCTTATTGGCGGAAATTCAACCTTATAGGGGCTAAATTGAACAAAAATAGTAAATTCGGGCTACTGAAAATGTAAAAGTAGTTTATAAATATGAATCAAAGACAGATAGGACCTTTAAAGGCAGTCCTATCATCATTTCTAAATTATCGAGTAATCTTGAAAGCTACCATATGTTACACTAAAATTTAAGTTCCCCTTGCTGCATTCTGTGTACGTAAATCCTATCTGAGGAAAATAATCTCTTTGCCCACGGTTTAAAAAAGGAATCGCATTGTTCACATTAGAGTTTGCAGTAGATATAAATCATGCTGTATACATTATAGGCACCACCAAAATTGACCATTAGGATGTAATATGAATGCACATTTCACAGTCCTTAAAAATCGCATAATTAGTCCATTTTTATTTCACCGAAATATACAATTCCTTCAAGTCTGAACTTTGAAGAAGGCGTAATTTGCCAGAAAATGAGTAAAAGGACGAATATTCTCGTGCATGTAATTAACAAAGTATATATTCAGTTATAAGGATAGTGCAAATCAAATAGGGCAAGGCATAATATTTCAGTAGCAATTTCCTGCATAATAGACTTCTGTAAGCGGCCAGAAAAAACCTCCTTAAAGGCCAGCATTCTAACGTGTATCCTAAGGGTTGTATCAACGGACGCACCACAGCATTACCACTGATAACACTGAATTGCCAGTATACCATTTAACCGTCTGACATATTCGGATGCCAGAGTAGGAAAACCTGTATTTTGAGTCGACACAATTGTGAAAACTAAGGCGTTCGGTGAGATTTGAACCCACGGATTGGATAATGCCTTTGCTGGAAGCCAATGCTCTAACCACTAAGCTACAAACACCCCGCCTCGCGCCATGTATTCAATCATACTTGGGTCGATATTACGCGCCCAACTTTACCACCCATATGGAATCCACCAATACGGAACAGCAAGTTGAATGCTCGAGCAGGATTTCGCAAGCAATCATCTAGAATCCACCAGAATGACTACTAGGCTGACTTAATTATTAGGAAGTTTGGCAGCTTTGCTTAATTTGAGTGGATTGGTGGATTCCATATGTGCGGCAAAGTTGGGCGGGTAATATCGATCCAAGTGTGATTAAATTCATGGCGCGAGGTGGGGCGTTTGTAACTTAGCGGTTAGAGCGTTGGCCGCCGGTAAAAGCCTTAGGGTTCAAATCCCGCCGAACGCCTCGAGTTTTTTCACAATGGGGTCAACTGAACTTAAGCAAACCTACCAAACCTCCTAATAATTAAGTCAGCCTAGAAGTCGTTCTGGTGGATTCTAGATGATTGCTTACGAAATCTCGCTTGGGCAGTCAGCTAGCTGTTCCGTATTGGTGGATTCCATATGGGTGGTAAAGTTGGGCAGGTTATATCGACCCAAGTGTGATTGAAAATACGACGCGAGGCGGGGCATTTGTAGCTTAGCGGTTAGAGCGTTGGCTTCCGGTAAGCGCCTTCTCTGATATGCGGGTTCAAATCACGCTGAACGTCTCGAGTTTTTTTTTTACAATTGGGTCAACTCAATCATCTTTTTGGATAGGCGCCGACTTGTAAAATTGAACGCAACATTGCTTGTAACATGGAACGTAATTAACCAAAAATTTACCTTTCATGCATTAGCCCCTCCTCCCATATACATGTAATGGCCTGATGCGAATTTATTGAAAGTATATGTATGCTCGCCAATTACTCTTCTGATTTCTGTGATGGAAATTTTGCAACCTTAAGCAAATCTGCCAAACTTCCTAATGAAAAAATGTATGTCTAAAATAATGGATCTCGAAAATACGCAGTGAAAAGCCAATATATAAATTACAAAGAGCTCACTACTTCCTCTTAGTCGAACCATTTAATCTTCCTAAAAGCGTGTTTTCAGTAATCGAGGGAACACCCATTCCCTTGGTTCCACAAGGACAGTCTTATCGCGCAGGATCATGATCTCTTATTTGTCTGGTTAGAGGGCAGGGAAGGGTTATTAGAATATTATCGGAGGATCTATTCGTTTGAGTGGCATAGACGCAGATTATGGAAACGCTCTTTGGAAAATGTGTTTTTACGTGGAAGACGGAGGGAAACGTCAGCTGCCCTTACTTGATACATTTACCATGATAAACTTGATGGCATGATTCGAAATAGCAGCCAATAGGACGGGTAACAATAACGTACGCCGTTTGTTAGGACGGCCAAGCAAGTGAGCCATCACTCTTGTCATCCTGAGGGCACGCCTCACAAGGGGCCATGAAAAGACGTAAGCGCGCAATCCCAATCAGCCGTGAACACTTGTAAGAACGCGGCCGCGTTATGCATCTACCTGAGACACCCACAAGCACCCGATGGCCGTCTTAGGTCAAGACAAGAAGGAAAGCCCACACACCAAAGGACGCATGCCACGTGTCACAGTGCGGTCGCCAGCCAGACACGATGAATAAGCGCCTCCCGGAAGGACCAATAAGAAGACTAAGGGAACAAAGACTGCTGGTATTTAAATACGAGGCTGCGAACAGAAGGCACATTCTGCTGCCAACACGAGCGTCTGTGGCTCAAACGAGAGCGCTGCCGACGCACAGATGACAAGCTGCAGACTTGCTGACGTACACGGGACAAGTTAAGAGACACCCACAGAGGTTGATGTACAAGCAGAAACTGTTACAGTGAAATCTTGTCCAATATCTTGTCTGTCTTATTTTCCTAAAACACAACTGGGAGTATAACGGATTCGGACACATGACAACTGAACCTTGCACTAGCTACAGTAACGGGATTTATGCCGTAAGTAGTTGTGATTAATGGTCTACCAATTGGATCCATCCTTTTAGTCGCTTAACGAGGAGGAACGAAAGGCGTTCTTTTGATATCGTTGGATGCAGCATAGTACGTCCATTGTTAGTTTAAAAAAAGCTATTTAGCAAAATATATATACGTGGAAGATGGAGCAGAACGTCGGCTGCCACGAGATGATATGTATGCCATGACTCACGCGAAGGAATGATTCGAAATAACAGTCCATTAGATGAAGACCAACATGGTACAGATCCTAAGGCATAATGTCGGTTACCTATAAGCGATTTAGCTGTGTGAGGGCCTTTCAAACATGTTTAGACACCAGGCAGCCTGGCAGGGGTCAGATATTAATAAATAGCCTCTCACATAATTGACAGGCTAGAACAGGCGCACTTTATAGCAGCCACAAGATGTTGAGCGTAGTTTGTGGCACTTGTAATAGCCCGCAGCAGAGGCTTGCCAAGATCTGCAATCACGTGAAATTTGCGTGACCTGGCGCGGAAAGTGAGAGAGTCACTGCAAACCTTTTTGCTATATCCTGAAACGGCAGGATGCTAAAATATCAAACGCACAAAGCCTACCCACTTTAGCGAATTTTAAGTCACCAGCAATTGATTTAATAGAAAAATTATCTTCCAAAGATATTTTTTAATATTTTAAGCTGTTGGTTATTTTTGCTGGAGGATGAGCAAGAAAGGTTATACGCTTAGTGCAACAAAAATTTTTTGACACGGAATGAGCGATTACGGCTTATAAACTGGAAATGACCATTCCTGTCTGGTGGACGAGTAGGATATTCATGATGGACAGTATCCCCGTTATTGTCAGGTACACATATGCGTCGAGTAAAAGAACGAACCGATGGCCCGGGTTGCCTACGTGATGGCGTGTCGCCCTCGCAGTATGAATGTTCAACCCTGAGGTGGGGAGTAGCGGTAGGAGAAGTTGAGGATAAGCGCCTGGAGGGGAAGGGACGGAGATGAAAAGGCAGGAGCTGAGGAAGGGAAAGAGAGAAGCAGAAGAAGAAGGTAGACAGAAAGAACAGGAGAAGGGTAGGCGTAAGTGGGGTTATAGGGAGTAGGGCGATGGGGAGTGGTTTTAGTGTTCAGTAAACTTTGCAGGTCCAAGGTGGTTTTTGGGAAGAATAAGATTCAGTTGCCGTAACAACACTTTTATCACCTTACGTTTCGCCACCCCTGGCGAATTTCTCATCAGGGAGATGAGCGGTAAGCAACAGCAGAAACGGGCGGTATATGCATAGGAATGTGCAGTATTTTTAGGATAACATAATGACTACAAACGTATATAGGCGTTTTGTAGCTGTATGCTAAATTAAATTTGATGGATGCTCCAATAACCCTTCATTTTCATTTGAGATTTATGTTGTCGCGGAGTTTCGCAATGAAAAAAACGGTGGGCGTGTAGCGGGTCGTGCCTGCCTATCTAGCTCGCATCGAAGTGCACTTTCCCAAACGCTCACCGATGTGCTTTCTGGACGTCTCGATCAGCCAATCATAGTTCTCGCATCTATGAGGCGACGAATGAGGAGCTTGCACGCGTGCCCGACGCAAGTTGCCTCTCTGCCCAAAATCTCCTGGCCGACCTACCCAATGAAAGTTCTCCCTCTATCTGTCCTCTGGCCCGACTACTCTTAGACCTCACTTGGGCCCGGTCAACCTACTGATCGGACGTATCTCTCTCAAGTCAATCTATTCTCCTCTTCCGTTGTGTACACAATAAACTATTCCATCTTCTCTGGCCTTTAAAGACTTCTCTCCTCAGCACTAAGAAACCATGGTCTGAAGATCACAGTTGCACGGTTAGACTCACTTAACCCCCTGCGATAGGCGTTTTGGCCGAGTCCTGGCTCGATCTGACAGAACCTAACCTCACGATGTGGCCGGAGTCCGCCATAATTAGAAAGCGCCTGTTAGACCACCAGCAGCGTCCTCCAGAGGGTACTCCCTTGCACCCTATACGGTTTCTAGGACGGTAAGAAACATAACAAGAGGCTCGTTGACGCGTGAAATTGGCCGAGGATACCTCGGACCTGTCCAGTTCATAGCCCACACACATGGCCCGCGGACACAGGAAGAGGTTAATTTGCAGGATTTGTAATGGTTAGTTTTCTAGGCATTCACGATGGCTAACGTCAAAATCTGAAGAGAAAGTCAGCGACATGGAGAACAAACCACCGTTGACTCGGACGCCGCCGGCAAAACGCTTGGCATGCTGGTCGAAAATGAGTCATTAAGCACTGCTTTGTTAAATAATTTTAGGGTGCAAACTGCCTTTACATCACCGTTTCCTGCGGCTGCAGCTGTATCTTTTACTCCAACGGATTCCAGCATTCAGTCTCGACTGGATTCCATGGAGGCCTTACTGAGGCAAGAGTTTGCCCTTACTAGGCAACCCCTTGAGAAGATGAGGTAAGACTGCTCGATATGGCTGGTTAAATTTTCCTGAGAAAAGAAAACAGTAATTGTTGAACACTTTATCTACATGATTTCGACCGGTAGCGGTAGAACTGACCCTTTCATTTTTTACAGTTTCACTCAGTGATAGAGAAGAAGTAAAAGCGATCGATCGTAGCCTGCTGTTCAGCAAGGTGGAGCAAGTTAATGCTTTTTATGCTGACATCCGCCGCACCTTTTATAGCCGCTGGGACGGCCACGGGACTCACTCACCTGTGTGTACCTTATGAGGTACAGTCCGTAAAGTCAAAGGTAATCAGCTGGGTCTTTTTTAAATTTTAATTTTGTACTACCAGTGGCAATGTCGTGATAGTTAAACGAAGGTAGTGATACGCAGTGAATTCACCGAGACATCAAGAGCCCTTTGTTGAAGTGTTGTTTTATGGAAACTAAACATCACCACGTCTTGTTATAAGTTGACTCCGTCGATCAAGTGTAACGGGACGCGGATGTCGAAGTTGGCACACACCTAAAGGGTCAGAAACCTGAAGATGTTTCGGTCATTGGGAGCGGCGAACAGAGTTGATAAATGCCAGGCCAAGCATGTGAACGGAAATATTATGACAAAAGATCGAAGGAATGAACAGAATCTACTGTACTTGATATAAATGTATACGTACACGGATGATATATAATGAACAGTAAGGAAAGGCGTTACACAGATAAATGTCCCATCTGGAGTGGGGGGGGTGTTCTTTAATGTCCGTTCAATCACCGGTGGGGAGCGCAGCGCTGGGAGCAACTGCAGAGGACGGACAAGGGAGTGCTGACATAGTGCAAGGGGAAACGATACGAGTACGACGGCTCCAAGTTGTGGGGTGGGGAGTCAGCGGTTGTGAAGGGGGACGGGCACCGGCATCTTCGCAGACAGTCGATCACACCACCTTCATCCTGGGTTCGCACCAAAAGGGCTGACCTTGGTGTACTAAAACAATCATTCAGTCTCTTGGTTTGTTACACAAGCGTATAGTTTGCT
>JAYGXS010001938.1:0-11883 GCA_036362985.1 Ligula intestinalis | reverse complement strand
CCGGTTCCTTAGGTGAAGATTGAAGTCAGTGGAAGGCCGGAGTGGTAGGAACAGTATATTCTGTACAGAAGGATTGGATGAATAAGTAGCAGATTTGACTCGGACGAGTGCAGTCCGTTCTTTAGTCGGGTCCGAAGTGATGTCGGACGGGATTCATCCGAGCAACCATCGTTAGCTGTCATTTTCTTGCGCAGCCTTGAATGTGATTGGTTGGACCGCGCGAGGTTACGTTCCGGTGTAGGCACATTCGAGACTGGGCGTGTTACTAGGTCGCGCCCGACACTGAGCGAGAGGTGGACAGGGTGCGGTCGTTCACAAAAGAACGCGCGTTAAATGTAGTCATTGTGACTGCAACTTTGGCGGGCGACAGCATGATGAGTCAGCGATGACGGTTTCCCACAGGGGCCGTTACCGGCCACTAACGATTTCTTAGGAAATCCAGCTTGGGCAGTCACCTTCCTGTTTCAGTATCGGTGGATTCCACGCGTTGCAGTAGGCTGGGCGGGCAACATGACCCAAAGGTGAGGGATGACTGTATTCAGGCCTTGTCATTTCTCTAGTCATTTTGAAGCACGCTGAGACCGCCGGTTTTTCCAGAACGGGTCATATGGATCATTTAAAATCGAAAGAGTACAGGTGTAAGAAACATTTTTTGAAAACGAGAGATGACCTTCCTTCAAGTAGGCGATTTAAGGAATCTATGCAGCTTTCTATAAAATATGTTTCAGTTCCAGCATCAAAAATTAGTAGGAAACTTGCACACTCCCTAACCATTTTGGTGTTCGACTATCGCAGGCGACGGAAAATATTTTTGCTCTTACATTAATTCAGTAATATAAGATTCCGACATAATAATCAATGGGGCACGACTTCAACTTCGATGCAGTGTAAATTATGGGCCGAGGTGATGAGAACACATCAAGGCAGATTAAAGAAGCTTAGATGTCGACCGTCTATTAAGTAAATCGTAACACAAATTTACCGGTCCTCTATGTTGTTTTAAGGACCTTGTTATCCGGGGACACACACGGCATGGAACAAACGGGGTCGTCAACCAACACCGCGGTTAACATGGTTATGCCAGAAACAAGTCGGGGCGCGACAGGGGCCGACTGGACGAACGTACATGAGGGCCAAGCCAACACACACGCTACAGTGACAGACAAGGCAAACGAGGAGGCCGAAGGCGAGGCGCGAGACACATACAGTGACTCAGCCATGATTGGTAGAAAACGCGCACGGAAGAAAGAGCAGCATAAAGAAGAGGACCATGAGTCAGAGTGTTCACCCTCTCAAAATGGGTAGACGAGTATTTTCTCGCATTCGTCATATCGTTAACTCTTTTATTGGCCAGACCAGGCGCATTCGGAAGCAGTAGTAAAACAAGCCGCCCATGGACATGTCGCGGCAGCTTTATCGATGGAGAAACCTGACCTAGTCTGAAGTTCATTCGTCCGCTTGGATATTGGTGATTGGCTGAGACGCAGATGCAACTTTGCAACAGGTGTCCAGAATAGGTCCGCTAGAGACACGTTCCTCAACCGCCATGACACAAGCACTGACTATTCAATATCACATCGGTCAGAGCAACTATGAAGTCGGGCTAAGAAACACCGCAACCTGGTCCTGTGTTCCGAGGACTGATGTATCTCACAAACTCGCAACCCCCAAGGCACCATTTTAACATGTACAAACCCAAAGTAAGCCAGTTTTACTGCAGTGAAGAAGGACCGTGTAGAGTCGGTCTCTCAATATCTTTCTGCTTCTATCGTGTACCGGTCGGTCCGGATAGAAACGAGATGGGACGAGTGGTTATCTGGGCGTCATGCCCCACATAGCTTAGACCCCCCCCCCCCCCCCCCCCCCCCGCCCCCCTCGCTTACACCCCCCCCCCGACCCCGTTAGGTTGCCATTGATGGTCGTTTTCGCACTTCAGACAGCTAAAATTATGACTCACGCAAATTCTAGATGCCCATTCTCAGTTATGAATGCCTGTCTTAATGCCCGCGCCCGCATTTTTAGCACAAGTTCGTCGGGTTTACAGATACAAGTTTGAGAAGCAAGCAGGTGAGTCAGTACCAGACTATTTGACGGGGATTTTTTTTTCAAAAGTAACAGCGCAGACCTTCCTCGTTTGAGTGTGGGGACGAAGCCGAATGTCTGTCAAAGATAAAAGTTATAAGATGGGGACTTGTCAATTCAACGGCATACATGAAGCGAGAGAGTGGATGGAGGTGCCTGCACTTGCAACAAACACACAGCTCGTCACTATACGCAATCAAAAAGCCCTGAGTACACAATTTAGGATTGCTATACGGTTCGAACCAAGAAAAAACCACCGCAACTCCAATCTCAGTCCAATCAGAAGTGGGACATAATAATGGTAATGGGAAACTGTTAGATTAGTCTCTCCTTTCCCCTCCCAAAAAGCATATGCTGGTTGCGATTCTGCGTCGATTGCGTTGACTGAAGGTCATGCACCGAGACCGATCTTGCAGGAAGTTGCTGTTCAGATATACCACAACGCAAGATGGTTCTACGACTGAATGATCCAGACTACATGGAGTTCTTTACTCAATGAGACGTTATGTTGGTCAATTTCATCTGGGTTTCTTTGCTAATACACGTTGTCTCCAGGGTGTGAGCAAATCTCGCTCAGCTAAAAAAGGGAACTGAGCGGCAGGTGTAAATGCTGTGAGATTGCTGCTACCCGTAGCAAGGCACTCAATAGAAATACTAATCCAAACTGGCTTGATAGCTCAGGTTGTCTACTGAAACGCTCAAGACAGAATATCCAAGTAACGGCAGCCTCTGCTGGATTGAAAGTTGCACCAAATGTTGCACGATAGCAGGCTGATGTGTGGTGCCAAAACTGGTAACACCTACGGGTCTACTCGTGTCCTTCGCACACGCCCGACGTTTCACCTCTCATATGCGACCGAAATGCCACGTGCAAGACGCCTGGATGTCGCAAATCTCCGAGGAGCCGGCACTACCGGTCTTGCTTTATGACCCCAGCCGACGAGGAAGGTAGCAGCAAATGGTCATCACTGAAGACATCTAAATATGTGACAGCTGAGATTTTTGAATTCACTCAGCGGCGCCGCAGTGACTGGATCAGCAAAAGAACCCTACAACTGCTTGCCAAAATGGCTGGAGCCAGTTTCCACAATGATACTGCCCACCACCAATTCCGAAAGCTGACAGCAAAGTCGGCTAGGGATGACCGACAGGTATACTGATCCGAAACAGCTACTTAAACGGAGCAGGCTTCAGATGTTGGTGACACTCGAAAACTCTACCAAATTATCCGTCAAGTCAGTGGTAAGCCCTTGACAATTTGTAACTGTGATGGGGATGGCGGCTCTATTATTGACAACTCAACCAAGGTTGATCGTTGGCGTGAACACTTCGAGCACTTCCTGGACCTTGATGAGCAACCCACCACACCCTCTCTCTCCTCCGCAGCGCAATTTTATCTCTGTCCAGCGAATGCAATGTCGTGCGACCTCCCTCCTGGAAGCGAACTTGCCGATGCAATACAGCGGCTGCGCGACAACAAAGCATCCGGAGAGGACGGTATTGCCGCTTAAATGTACAAGTCCTGTGTTCACACCCTGACTCAAGGTGGTCGAGCAAGCCTAGAGAGATGAAGTAGTTCCAAATGGCTGGGGTTCGGTTATCGTTGTGCCTTTCTGCAAAAAGGGAGATAAAACGGAGTGCGAGAACTATTGCGACATAAGCCCCGTCGACGTTGCTGCGAACGCCTTCACTGTTGTACTTCTCAAAAGATTCCAGTCTGTGCGAGTCTAGGAATACGCCCAACCAAGACGGATTCCGAGCCGGGCGTGGATGCATGGACCAGATATTTATGCTGAGGCGCACTCTGAAATTCCGCCATGGCTACCAGCAACCCATGGCCATCTGATTTGTCGACTTCGCTGGTGCGTTCTCTTCGGCCCATTGTGGGTCCCTTTGGTGAATAATAGAAGTACATGTACTGCCATGACTGAGGCCAACTATCACTCATCCACCGAGCAAGTTCTGGTCAACAGCACTCGTCCGTTCAATATCCGTTCAGGTGTTCGACAAGGCTGTGTCCTGTCACCTATTCTGCTTAACTACGGCATTTAATGGATTTTCGGAAAGCCTCGATATGAAAATGACGGTGTAGCGTTTGCATCCGGGCGCCAGCTGACTGGTCTCGTCTACGTCGATTATTTCGCCCTAATATTCTTAAGCTTTGGTGACCTATGGTCTGTAGCGTAGCAGATGATAAATACCGAGAAGTCAAAATAATTCTCGAGTTGAATTCCTGACCAGCAGAAGGCACCCCTGAGGATTCACCGCCGTTAACTTGAAGAAATAGACACCTTTAAGTACTTCGAGACGAAGCTGCTACCAAATGGACAGAGTAGGGAAGACATTGTCTCCTGAATTGCTGCTGCTCGCCGGGTCTTTTCAATCCTCTGAAAGCTCCTATGCGTCGGACATAATATGCTCATCGCCACGGAGATCCGTGTCTCCCATGGAGCCATCCGGTCAGTACTCCTCTGTGGATATGAAAACTGGACCTTTTGCAGGGCATCCAGATAAACGCTTGAGGTGGTTTGCGCACGTTCTACGTCATCCGCCTCACGGGCTTTGTCATACTGCCCTCGGTCCGGCGCCCCAGCCCACCTGGAGGCGTCGAAGAGGACAACCCGAGACTTGGCTCGACACCGTTCGTCAAGACATGGAAGTGGTTCTTGTACATACGGTGTTCGGTCGCCGTCGCTAGATAAAAGGATGGAGTCGGCTTACCTGAGCCACTGCCGCCAATCGTCAGACGCAGAGAGGTACCGTCCGTGACATCACTAAGTTCGGCTAGATCAGGCAAGATCACGTCCGTATCAAGTATAAGGCCAGTAAGTGCAACGCCGTACCAAAACTAGTGACCGATTGGTCTGACAAACAATGTCAGCATAAGGTTCCGGGGCCTCTTCATCCTGCGAATTCGTGTGGCGCAATTTTCAACAAGGATGCCGCCGTGGTCACACACCAACGGAGATTCTGAAAAGCTGATCACTACATTGAAACTACATATCGCCACTGATACTCAAAGGTACTGGGAGGAGCGCCTTCCTAATTATATCAATCTCTACCGCTCTCACTCAATTCACATTCAAGTTTCTACTGCTCTCCAGTACATCGGTTTTCGTTGTGACCACCGTAGGAAATACCGAACCTGCATCCTACATGATCTCCGTCACCACGGTTATGCGTCGAATCGGGCCCAACTGCTTGCTTACCCGCTGCGCAAACACACCAGACGGAATCCTGACTGCTCGAGATGTCGATAGAAGACTCAGTTACATAACCTTACGAATGCCAGTTTATCCAGCAGCTTCAACCCTTCTAGAAATACGATGAAGTAACAAAATACTTAAGTCAGGTAAGTGACTTTAGAGAAATGCGAATTTCCTGGTATCCGAAAATTAGTTTAATTGCAAGACTGGAAATCGAAGAGGCTTAAAAAGGAGCTGTAAAACGATCAAATTATTTTTGCTATCGCCTGCTCAGAAATGATAGAGGGCACGAAGGAATACTGTGGACATACGCCAGCAGAACATTGGCAAGATTCATATGCCTACTGAGGGACAGTCACTATACACGTACCTACAACAGACGAAAACCAGTCACCTTGCCAACGATACCTATAGAAAATGAGACTAGAGCAGCAGGTGCTAGACACTTGTCAGTGGAAAGTACCTACATCCGACTGTTGAGTGCACGGACCGCCCACAACCTCAGCGTGAGAGGGAACGGGCATCAGCCACAGCAGTCAGCAATCCTGGCCCCGGTCGCAATCGCGGGCAATTACGTTGCCTAACACCTGTAATAACTCAACACTTACACCCTTTACCATCTTCACATGCACCTAGACTCCATAAAAGCCAGCGGCGATGCACACTATCAAGCCCACTTAACAAATTCTATGCGATCAACCAAGTATGTGATCGTCCATGGTCCAAAGCATCTCGAAACTACTTACTCATTTCCACGCGATACAAGTGACTGAAATACTGGCGCCCAATAACACTGCAGGTGCCAGACTCTGGCCGTGTCCTCTCTTCGAAAAGTTGCAAGAACAACAATTAGGGACTGAAAAATATCAACAGCAAGCGATGCCAGATCAAACGTTAGGTCCGAATAGCAGAGGTATAACCTGTCAGGACTAATATCGAGATCTTCAAACGAGTGGTGTCGCTGAAAAAACTGCCGAGACTACCTTGACGGCCAGCTAACTAATATAAACGCGCGCCTGAAAGACAAAGCTTGCGATTTAACTGAAAAGGAACGTGGAAAATTTGTCGTTGACCATTGGGCTGTAAATGATCAATTAATTGGTCCATTCCCAAAACAACAGTGAAATTAACTTAACGATACACACATGTTGGTAAAAATCGAGTTGCTTAGTTCGAACACATCTGCTTGTTCACAGAACTAAACAATCTAGTGTGAAAAACTTTCCTGTCAAATAATAAGCCCACTGGAGGACACTTCAAAATCCCAGTTTATGTAATAGGTGGTATAGTAGACAAGGGCAAAGCTGTCCGGCGAACCAAGACGAAAAAATACAGGAGAATCTTATGTCCAGAAAACCAGCCACTGAAACAACAACCGATTTTCAGCACGAGAAAGCGTAAAACGAGCGAGCAGTGCTGGAGTGGTTTATTGGATGTCAAATAACGAGTATGACGGTGTGGGGACAACTTGACCAGATGGCCAGTACCTGCAATTTGTGTAGCTCAGCCAGCAGAATGGTGGACTAGCTACAAAGGGCCACGATGTGATGAAGCGAAGTTGTTCTTAAACCAGCGTCCTACTGCGAAGCACACTGCACGCGCTGAGGACCAGGCCCGTCAGATTCATCATCCATGTAAGCTTCGCGGTGACTCGCTGAAGGCCTATTGAAGTCTCTTTGAGGGTCGAAATCAACCATTGTACACGGCTCAGCATCGTCGGGAATGATGACGTCCGCAGGCCGCGGGAGGATTTGTCGCAGTTTTTCACATTCTCGAGGACTCAGTGAGGCGGGGAAATCCACTGAGAACTTGATGATAAGAGACCCTTTATCGAAGGGGTTTCTGTATCGCGGCATGCCTTCACCGTGTATTGCGCGGAAGTCACCAACCTTTATAATTTCACCAGGTTGTGTCTCTATTAAGAGGTCCCTGTTATCCAGTGTCTTGATGGTCCGTCGGAAGCCAGTAAGAGCTTCGTTGAGGGTAAGGTCCATAGAGTAGATCAAATCTGCTTTTCTCCGGTGGAAACGCTCGTGCGGCTGCTCGTCAATAGCAATAACGATGTCTCCTGGTTCGATCCCAGGTTCCTGATCGCCTTCGCCACCAAAACGTATCGTTTGATTATCCTGAAAGGGTCAGCGGAGAACTTTTGCTTACCGCCATGCCTTTTTCGATCTCCACCTTAAGCAGCTTCTTCTCACGAACGACTTTCTTTCCCATGCATGTAGTGCAACGATCCTTCGGGTCGATGATTTCCTTGTTGCCATGACAGACGGAACAAATAGTCTGCGACTGTTGGAACATTCCGGGACCCATTTGTAACATATGGATTTCGACACCTCGGCCTTTACATGTGCGACAAGGTTGCACAGCACCGGCTTTTCCACCTCGACCTACAAAGTGAACAATGACCTAGCATGCAAACCTTCGCATTTGGTGCATATAACGTTTTTGGTGACGTTGAACTTTCTGGTGGCTCCATTGTAAAGTTCTTCTAATGTGACACTTAGAGGATGGACAGTGTCACGACCACGATGAGGCTGCCTGCTCCTGCCACCACCAAAGAACATATCGAAAATGTCCATTGGGTTGTGGAAACCACTGAAGCCATCCACTCCACCCTCCTTCACAGCCTGCTCACCACCTTCATCGTATATCTGTCGCTTTTTCGGATCGGACAGGACCTCAAACGCGTGCGCTATTTCTTTAAACTAACCGGAATATCAAATAATAATGAAGACTCACCTTGTCTGGATCACCTCCCTTGTCTGGGTGGTGCTTCAAGGCAAGTTTCTTGAAGGATTTTTTTATTTCAGACGCTGAGGCATCGGGTGAAACACCCAAAACATCGTAATAATGCCTTTCTTTGACCATCACACCGAAGACGAACAGTACACAACTCCGCTTCGAACGGCGAAACTAGAAGCTTCCAGAGTGCGCAGGTAATTAAAACAAACGCAGTTAAAATTTGCATCGACTAAGGTTGTAAGGAGTTTTGAGTGTATCAACTATTTAATGAACGAAATGTATTCAATCTTATCATACATTCGTTATGACCTCAGGAGCATTCATTTTATATATCATTACGTCATGCTCAAATAATTTTTCCAGTATTTTTAACCGTTCCAGACTGTGTTTTTTCAGAGCGTCTGACACGAGTCCGCAGGTTCATGAATACTTCACCTTCCTTGAACTTTCTACTGGTTACTTAACTGAAAATGAGTACTTATGTGCTCACTGAGAGAGTTAGTGGGACAGGAAGCATACTTACGAAGGACAACTAAGCATATTATGTATCAACATCGTGGCGTCTAAAAACTGACGAATATAAGCCACTTTAAGTCACTGTATTAAGAGAAGAAGGCTTTTGCCCTTGAGATCCCTATTCCTATTCTAAAATCGCAAAATATTTCAGCCTAAACAATAATAAATAATTCAAATGTAGAGTTAATATCAGCGATATGTGTGAGGCAGTTGCAAACTGCAACATATATGAGGGAAAAATAGGTACACACCTGCATAGTGGCATAGGAACAAATGCGACAGCAGTAAACTAGCTGTACGCTAGGAAGCTGACCCTTTCTAAGTAGCAGCTTATATTTTTTAATTCGTCATTTTGAAATAATTCCTTCATTTTCTCATGTTCAATCATATTTGCAAATATTTAACGCCTAAGCTTACACTATTTTTGATAGACAGGGAACAATGGTCGCTCCTTTATATCGTCGGCGATCTCTGCAAAAAATTTGGAACTCATTTATAGTTCACTGACTTCTCTTGAACACAGTACACAAATATCTTGTTCCATTTTGCATTGGACTTGCGGGTTGAGAACTCGTGAGCTGTTATAGACGTCAGTCAAATAGCTCATCATAGACGATCGAAATGAATCAGATGCAGGCAAAACAAGAGCCACTAAAAGATAAACTAATGACTTCCCCAAAGGGATTGCTTAATAACTGTAGAAAGGGGCCTCTGTGTTGATGCAATTAGCAAAGTCGACCAAAATATAATCATTCATGATACCAAAACTCCATCGATTAACCAGAGTGCCAAGCAGCCAAACCTAAATCTTGACAGCAAATACGCTATAAAAGAGGCTCCTGAGTCCACTTATACGACTGTAAAGTAAAGGATCCAAAATGACTTCAAACCATCCGGATCATATTTGAATACCGTCCTTCGGGGAGGCGAATACGTTACCAAGTGCACAGCGTTTCGTCCAAGAAAAGTAGATGTTTCACCTTAGCTGTCATGTTCAAGGTCTCTTCAAACCATGCTCGGAAAATGAAGTTCAGGCTTGACAAATCATAAATCGGAGAATAGCTCTCGGTTAATCATGCATTCCGTTCACTTTGGTTTTTTGAGAGGAGTAAGCACGTGGCTTTGAGTTCCCCATTTGCAATATAAAATTAAGTTAAGTGTACAAAGAAACCTTGCAATCTGCAATAATTCCAAGAAGACCATTAACTTTGACAATACATGCGTGAATCTCAAGAGAAACATCAAATTTTTCATCGCCCCGGCTCAGTTTGCAACGAAAATCTTGCAAATATCTTGTCAACGCTCTCGAGCAATGGTGACGTAACAATATCTGCGGAGAGAGCATTCTATGGTTTGACCAGTCTGCCAGAGAAGGAGAACTTGCACAAAGCCGGTATCGCATTTTGAGAGCGCGGTTTGAATTATTTATCTTGGAGATCGATCGTGGTAACAGTTCGACCATCGAGTTCGACAAGGTCCATCGCGTGCTTTAGAGTAAACTGAAAGGAAACACGATGACTTGCGCGTTAATTTTTTTAGTTGATAGCAGACCTGCACTTCACCCACCAAACCCTCTCTCCTCTCACCGATCCGCACTCGAGGTTAGAAGAGAGCCAAAAAGATCGGTTGTGGGATCGCGCCAGGTGGCTGGCCCACCCAAGTTCGCACTTATTATACGACCACAACAAATCGTTAGCTATGGTTACGGAGGATTTGGACAAAATGGCATTGCTTAATTCATTTTTTGCCAAGTTATTTACTATCGAAACTAGCCCCACTCCTGAAATTCTTCTGCTGTGTGATTCAAATCTCACTACCTTTGATTTCTCAGCCATTAGCATTAAAAAAATCAGTCGTTTTAAGAATTCACATTCAGTTGGAACTGATAACATTCCAAACTCACTCATCAAACAATTAAGAGGTTTCCCACCCTTACTGAGAAAGTTATTTTCAGTGTTTCTTGAGTATGGCTTTTTCCCGTACTGCAGGAAAACTTCTATTATAATTCCCGTTTTCAAATCTGGTTCCCGCTCAGATATTCACAATTATAGCGTTGTTCATAAAACACCCTCGCTGGTTCAACTCTTTGAAAAAGTAATTGCAAAAAAATTACCGAATTTTGCAGAATCAATACCACTCTCCGCTCCTCAAAACATGACATTTTTACGGACCAATCTTGTGAAACATGCCACATGTCTTTTCTAAAGCTACTTACTTCTCTTCGTTATGATTATTTATCTGTGGTAGTTATCTATTTTGATCTTAGTAAAGCCTTTAAGTCAAATTAAGTCACTTTATGAAGGGAAGAAGGCTTTCGCCCTTGAGCTCCCTATTCATAACCAAAATCACATAATAGGTCCACCGTAACAATAGTGCACAATAAAAATGTACAAATGTAGGCTTAAAATCAGCGATAAGTGTGAGCCAGTTGCAAGTTGCTGCTACTGACACTTTGTTCATTATATCTGCCACAGTTTCTCAGCAAATGAGAATCAAGTTTGTGTTTAAAAATGTCAACAGTATCTGAAAGGACCACATCTTCCGGGAGTATGTTCCACGCTCCAATGACCCTCTGAGAGAAGGCGTTTCGTCGAACGTCGATACGGGCCGGTTTCCTCTGTAGTTTAAAAGGATGACCTCGCAGATGGTCAGTCCGAGCCAATTCGAAGAAATCATCAAATTCTAGGGCGCAGTCTTGGCCTCTAACAATTCGGTAGGTTTGTATGAGGTCCCTGCGGAGTTGCCTATAATTGAGAGGGAAAAGATCAAGTTCGGTCAATCTGTCTTCACAAGGCAGATGACCAAGATTCTTGACAATCTTCGTAGCCCTCGCCTGCACTCGTTCCAGGTGCAGGTAATCCTTTTTGAACCATGGACGCCAAAAGTTTTTCATAAGATGCTTTGGGATTCGGAATTTATAGTTGTAAGCCTCAGGATGGCGACTCCAAAATAGTTTAAATTTCCTATTTTAAGTAACACATAATCATAACATTTGAAAAGATTCCTCATAGGAGGCTCCTAGCCAAACTATAGGCTATAGGATTTCATATTTTTCTCACTGACTTCATCATAGCTTATCTTTCTAATCTAAAACAAAAGGTCTTTTGGATCCTCATACTCTACTGCTGCCACAATCGTGAGAGGTGTCATTCAAGGCATCGTGTTAGGTTATCTATTGCTCTTACTTTACATAAACGATATTTCATCGAGTGTTAAACACTATCCATCCAATATATTTATGCGAATGATCTTAAGTGTGTTTTCTCCTTTTCTAACTCTACGGCCGCAAGATGCCGAGAACAAATTAATTCGGATTTCAATGCTTTTTCTG
>JAYGXS010001937.1:0-11888 GCA_036362985.1 Ligula intestinalis | reverse complement strand
GCATTCCCTATTTCACGCCAACGGTTATCCGAAGTCCTTTGTACACAAGTGTCTTAAGAAGCCCCACCATGAGCGGTCGAAAGGAGATGAGCCTAAGTTCTGGCTCACAATACCTTATGTAAAGAATGTATCAGAGGCGGCTGCAAGAATCCTGAAACCATTCGGGATCGGCGTGGCTCACAGGCCGGAATCATCCATCAGACAGCAACTCATGAGGCCCAAAGAACCGCTACCTCTGACAGAACAATCAGCTGTGGTCTACAGCATACCATGCCAAGTCTCCGAAGCAAGGTATGCTGGTGAAATGGGCAGAAGCCTGGACGCAAGATTGAACGAGCATCAACAGGCAGGCAACCGCAAGGATAAACTGTGTATGGTCTGTGACCACGTACAGCAAAATAATCACGTCTTCGCCTTTGAGAAAACAAGGGTCCTTGCCCAAGCCAATGACAAAATATCTAAATTGCTGCTGGAAAGTTGGTCTTCGACTGGCACACTCAACAAAGCCATAGACTTCCATCCCGCCTGCCAGGCGTTGCGCAGAAGGCTCGAGTCAGTTAAGTCACTTTAAGTCACTTTATTAAGGGAAGAAGGCTTTCGCCCTTGAGCTCCCTATTCATAACCAAAATCGCATAATAGGTCCACCGTAACAATAGTACATAATACAAATGTACAAATGTAGGCTTAACATCAGCGATAAGTGTGAGCCAGTTGCAAGGTGCTGCTACTGACACTTTGTTCATTATATCTGCCACAGTTTCTCAGCAAATGAGAATCAAGTTTGTGTTTAAAAATGTCAACAGTATCTGAGAGGACCACATCTTCCGGGAGTCCGTTCCACGCTCCAATGACCCTCTGAGAGAAGGCGTTTCGTCGAACGTCGATACGGGCCGGTTTCCTCTGTAGTTTAAAAGGATGACCTCGCAGATGGTCAGTCCGAGCCAATTCGAAGAAATCATCAAATTCTAGGGCACAGTCTCGGCCTCTAACAATTCGGTAGGTTTGTATGAGGTCCCCGCGGAGTTGCCTATAATTGAGAGGGAAAAGATCAAGTTCGGTCAGTCTGTCCTCATAAGGCAGATGACCAAGATTCTTGACCATTTTCGTAGCCCTCGCCTGCACTCGTTCCAGGTGCAGATAATCCTTCTTGAACCACGGACGCCAGGCCTGGACAGCATACTCCAAGTGGGACCGAACAAACGCTCCGTAGGTTTTCCTGAAGAGCTCCTTGTCAATGTTTACGAATCCCCGCCTTATCGCAAACAGCACCTGTGTCGCGCGTTTAGCTGCCTTTACACACTGAGTGGATGGTTTGAGTGAGGAATTTATCAGAACACCGAGATCCTTTTGTTCGTTCACATTTGAAAGCGGGTGCCCATCGAGGAGGTATTGGAAGGAATCGTTCTCCTCATCAGTCCTTCTAGTACGGAGTCTTAAAGCCACACACTTACTAATGTTGAAGTTTAAAAGCCAACGAGCAGACCAGCAGCTAAGTCGATTGAGACTCTCTTGAAGCGCTTTCCTATCGGCGTCAGACCTGATGGCTCTCCAGAGTTTGACGTCGTCGGCAAACATGATAGCACTGCAACCCAGGTCGTTGACACAGTCGTTGATATAGATAAGGAAGAGCAGTGGCCCTAAGACAGAGCCTTGGGGGACGCCACTCAGAACATATGTAGGGCTTGACTTTGAGTCACCGATGCACACAGTTTGCGATCGCCCTGTGAGAAAATCTGTGATCCATGCCAGCAGGTTTCCTCTTATGCCAATTTCTGACAATTTATACATAAGACGCTTATGTGGGACGCTGTCGAATGCCTTCTTGAAGTCCGTATAGATGACGTCAACCTTACCATCTTCATCTAGTGCGCGAGTCCACTGCTCAGTGGAGAGAAGAAGGCTGGAAAGGCAAGAATGGTTCTTTCTGAAGCCGTGTTGGAGCCCTGACAGTAGATTGTTCTCCTCCAAGAACTCCATTGTCGTCTTCTTAATTATCGTTTCCATCACCTTACAGCAAATGCAAGTTAGGCTGACGGGCCGGTAATTGTTAACCTTCGTTCGGGCTCCGCCCTTGTATATCGGGTAAATATTTGCCATTTTCCATTCAGATGGCAGTTTTCCTAGTTCAAATGAAGAACGAAAGATATGTGCTAGGGGCTCTGAGAGTTCGCTTGCCAATTCTTTCAAGAACTTGGCTGGTATATTGTCTGGACCGGATGACTTTGCTTCTTTGAGGCTTTGCAGCTCCCTCTCAACTACAGATGCTGGAAATAGTAGAGAATGAAGTGCCGGACCGGCTTTTGCAACAGCACTGTTGGCATTATCAAATTGAAGCTCGGTTTCCCTAGTGAATACCGAGGCAAAGAACCGGCTACAGTACTCGGCTTTCTCGTCATTCTCAACGACTTCTCCGCCATCATCATTCTTAAGTACTGCGACAGGATCCTTGTTTTTTAATCTACTGTTAATATAGCGGAATAGAATTTTGGGCTTTTCTTCGGCCTGTTGGAGGATTCTTGATTCATAGTTTTTCCTGGCCTGGCGAATTGATTTTTTTACTGCATTTCTTTGGCGTCGGAATTCCTCGAGGTGTACTGGCGACCCAGTTTTCCTGAATAACTTCCATTTCCTATTCTTCTTCTTCAGTTGCCTGTTAAGGTCTCTCGTCAACCAGGCAGGACGACTAGTCGTCTTGTGTACCTTGACCGGACAAAAGCGCTTAAGCAGATCTAATGCAACCCTCTTGAGTGATCTCCAATCTTCCTCCGGATCCCCCTTGAGTAGGCAGTCCCAATTCACGGTCGATAGTGCATTCTTCATTGAATTAAAATCTGCCTTCCATATGTTTGGCTGGTCCTCCGTTTTCCTCAGCCGTTGAGTATGGAGTGAGTAATCCCACATTAGCGTCGTATGATCACTCTTACCGAGCGGAGCACTTGAATGAACTTCATCTATGTAGGACGAATCCTTCGTAAAAATGAGATCCAAACAGGTAGCCCGCTGGTTTTCTCGAAATCTGGTTATGCCCTTAACGTTCTGAACTAGAGACAGGTCAAGCGTGAGATCCATTAATTTGGAACTAAAGGAAGTTGACGCCGCCTCAACTGTCAGGTTGTTCCATTCAATTGCAGGGGCGTTGAAGTCACCAACGATGAGAACCTCCTGGTGGCTAGCAGCTTCCTTCACCAGACCAAGGAGTGAGTCGTCGGCTCCACTCAGAATGTTTGGTGGCCGGTAAACGGCCAGGAATTCAAGGTTCTGTGAATTCGCCTTCTTGATCTTTAACCAGATGGACTCATACTCCAGGGCTAGAGTGTGTTCTCTTTCTACAACAGAGATTTCAGTTCTGACATACACGACAACCCCACCTCCTTGTCGGTTTTGGCGGTCTTTGCGGAAAACCTGGTATGCTGGAATCGAAATCTCCGAATCTGCAATTTCTGCTTTTAGCCATGTTTCCGTTATGGCAACTACATCAGGTTTCCGCTCCGAAAGTACTGCCTTGAGTTCATCAATTTTTGAGGGAAGACTTTGGGCATTAGTGTAAAGAAAGCTCAATTTAGACTTATTCACCACTTTATGCAGGCGGTTGCCTCTTGCGTGAGATTGCATGCAGGGGGCTGTCGGTGCTGATGGAGATGGACTGTTTTCTATCCCGACTAGGCTGTTAGTGTTATCGGCTTTCTCCAGAGGAGTGACCTCGGGACATGGACGATCTCCCCGTTCAGAATTCGAAGATTGCTCTCGCCGAGTTCGCATCTCCTGTGGAGTTCTTCTTTTAGCAATCTCCATTTCTCCCGCTCCGCGGGGGAAAAATCCCGCTGAAAAAAAACCGTCGGGTGTGAGTATCTAAGTACTGGTTTCCTGCTTAACAATAGCTGGACCTCAGCCTCACTCTTGAGAACAACCTTCAACGGTCTTGGTTGGCGTTGTTCATCTTTTGAGTCTGTTATACGGCCCATTCGGAATGCCTTTAGAACTTCGACTTTTTCCTCACCCTTTAGGAGGAATTTCAGATATTCTTTAAATAACTTCCTGTCCTCTTCTAATCTTGATTTCGGGGTATCGGAAGTACATTCTGTCATGCCTTTTATGACTATGCAGTTTATACGAGTGGTACTCACCTTCCGACTGTCCTCCCCTTCTGCTTCTCTAGGGTTTGTTAGGACATATTCGCTTCGAGGTTCAGCGCTCCTGTTCGTTTTGGCCTGCGAAGGTGCCCTTTTTGTTTGGCTCGTGCTCAATCTCGGCCTACTTATATTAGCACTTGGGCTTGGTCGGCCTTTTTTGGGAGCCCGAGAGCGCTTCTTCGTTCGCTTGGAAGTCAGTGGGTTGACCGTTTCCCCTGTCCATGGCAGACTACTAACTCCGTCAAGCACCCTGGCTGCCGGATCATTTTTGTGCTTAGACACTTCGGCGAGGGATTTTGCTTCTCCGTACGTTAGGTTTCCTCGCTCAAGTTCACGCATCGCCGGTTTCTCCTCACGAGGGAGAAATAGAGAAATTTTTTTCAGCTCCTCCATCTCCACTCTAAGACTATTAACTACCTTCTCAAGGTTTGTAAATTTGTTCAAAAGCGTAAAATATGATACGGGGGCTTCATCTTCATGAATTACATCCCTTAAACTTTTACGACTTTTAGTTCGCTTGGCAGGAGGAGATTTCAAAGAATTTCTAGATCGAGCTTCCGTAGTTAGTAAGGGAATTTGGAAACCATCGGAGCATCCTGTGATGGCGAAGTGAGGTAGGCGTTCGACCTCTACGCGGGGGATCCAGGGTTCGAATCCAGGCGGTGCCGTGATTTTTTTCCCTTGTTGCGATGATGTCGGGGTTTCGAATGCAGGCACTGGCGAACATTCCTTCCCGTCTTCCAAAGCTGTATAGCTCATAGTTTCAATTTTTTCTGTCGCAATCTTTTCACAACAGACCGTTAATGAATCAAATAATACAGTGGATTGCTCTTTGACTGTTAATAACCGATTTCGATTGCTGTCATCCTGTGTCTTCGTGAAGGAGTTGATTAGACGCTCAACTTGGTGTTCGTAAATTGAGTCTACTGAACTCGAGAGACTTTTAGCCCTTTTAGCGGGGGGTGATTTCATCGCGTCAATCTTGCGACTTCTGCCCTCGAAATTTCGACTAGGGGTTTTAAACCAAATTAAATTAGAGTCGGCAGTCGACGCTGGTGGTGTAGTGGTAACGACTGATATCGACGAACGACAGGTTTTGGGTTCGAGTCCCTCTCGCGCCGCAACTTTTACAAGCTGATCTACACGTTTATTTTTGTCTCCCATAATAGATCAGACTGACGATAAACGATATTAAAGCTCTGTGCAATATGTATAAAGCGTTCAACTGTATGAAAAAGGTTATTGAAACGACTCAGCCGTTTGTAGAGAGCTGGAATCCGGGAGAATTGTTGACAGAAGGCAGTGACGGAGATGATGCTCGTTTTGACTAATGTCCTGTCGTGTCTTCTGAGGGTGGAGGTATTGCGAAAGTGGATCCAATAGCTAACAACGAAAGTCCGCCAGAGGGCTAGGTGAACCGAAATCCCGAAAATAATATTCCCCACGAAGGACGAGAAATTGAAACCGCAATTTGAAGCAATTCGAACAAGACCAACAGGAACTCAAAACAAACTCGAGTGTGGAGTAGAACCAGCTTCAGAGGTGAACAGGGAGAAGCCAGCCAGGAACCAAATGATCGCCGCGCCTACGAGGTTGAGATCAACTCAGGCGAGCAGGAAAAACTAATTTCTCTTCAGTCGATGAGAAGCACGTCAGCCAGTACGCTGACTTGCGATAGCCGAAAAGTGAGCAGAGGTCATACGAGTTCACCAGCGTCCAAAACTCATGACCAGTCAACAGCGAACAGGCAGGTCAAAGGTCTTGCGTCGACCGCGGATATAATAACAGGCACGCGGCAAGACTGCAACAGTCCTGGCGAACAGGAACAACCACCCAGTTACTCTGACGATGGAGCCAAGAGAGTGTCCAAAACGTTGGTCTTAAAACAAAACGGTCCATGTCCTTGTACCGTGGCGGTCTTACAGCCAACCGTCTCCAAACGCGAGATGCCACTGACGTGTCTTCCCAGGGTAAATCTTGGTCTCGCCCAGTGGACAGTGCGGTGGCCACAAGCGCACGCGTGACCTTTGCTCTAGCCGACTGGGGCTCGCGTAGTCCAATCAGCGCTCTGGGACTATGACCCCTTTTCGGTCATCACTAAAATTCCTACGCTTACGAACACTTGGGAACCTGCTATGAGCGAAACGGCGGCTCACGCGACCTCCCGGCTGGACACCGTGCCGGCCGCAGCGGCAGCTTCCTCCTAACCCTTGTACACAATACATTGTTCCGTCTACTCTGCCTTCCCAAGACTTCTCCTATCTCCTAAGGAACCAGGGCCTGAATGATTGTAGCTGTTAGGGTTAACTGTCTTAACCTTAACTCCTATAGTACCTTCTTCTTCAATTTCTTTGGAGGATGGCGAAAACGATATGATATCTGGACCTCGAATCTGCACGCATGTGATACAGTATGCAATGATATACACAGCATAACATTTAAATGCTGTATGTGTTTATAATTGCATTTTTTTTTAACTTGACTGAACATGAAAAGCGTCATCAAATGTAAGCGCACACAACCGCCACAATGTATAAGTGCAAAAATCAAAGCTGCCCTTCTTCCGCTTTTGATGCTTGTCCGGTTAATACTGCATTAAATGTAGAACGCACAAATTAGTTAGAAGATCAAGGAAATGCAGGGATATGTGAACTGCAATAAAATCAATAACTTCGTCACGTCAATCAAGGTGGTTGAAGGCCCTATTAACATAGAATCTGACCACTGCCCAGTGCCGGCAAACAATATTTCCTAAAATAATGCACGGATCTGAAAACGCTGGACCGGGGGCCTCAGCCGATCAGCCAGCATCTCCGACACCAGCATTGACCTGCGTCCACAGAGGAAAATTCAAAACTCGTTTTGCCGTTTCACTATTTCATTTTTCCGTTGCCTGCTCTTTGCTTCATCTGTATGGCTCATTTCCAATATGCATGTTTTCCGATCATTTTGTGAATGGAGAGCTACTGACTTCAGTACTCTGTCGGTTTTTCGAATTCGTCCTAAGACGCTCATTTCTAGACGCCCATAAGAACACTGACCCTTAGCTTCAACATTTGGGGGGCATTCTAACAGAAAAAATATCAAGGTTTTTATTTGTAACAGAAGCGTTCACTGGAAGATCTACTTCTCGGCAAACGCAAAAACAAGCAACTTGCCATTAACATGTTCACACATCAATTATTTAAACATGGCACCTGATAATTTATCCTTGGTTATGTTCTTTAATAGGGTTTTAAAAGGCTCTGCTTCTTTCTTTTATATATACTAAATTATACTGAATATACACTGGTCTCCATTTTCCAGTTAACCGGGTTTTCTATTCTGACTGATTACCACTTAAATCTTTGGTACATTAAGCACTCTCGAAAAATCTATGTTTATGTCAATATAAGTGAATATGCAAGTCTCAGGAAGCAGTTACAGTGGTTGCATCTTCTTCTTCTTCTTCTTCTTCTTCTTCTTCTATTTTAATGTGCTGAACTCGGGCGTAGGCGTTCAATTGCCAGGCGCGTTTTCGTGTATGAAACCGTGAATTGGTTATTTGTTTCACCCATTGACATCTCCATTATTTCATTTGGTGATTTACCTGTGTTAGATGTTGGTGTATAGAAGCTGTTTGCTTATGAAATATTTAAATACTTCACCCAATTGGGTCAGGTCAGGTTTATTAAGGGAAATGTAGGTAAATACCTTTGAACTCCCTGTTGATACAGAACAGCTATGTAATGCATTGGTTCAACGAAACATTTCAAGAGGGGCGTTGCCAGTAAATGATAGAATATTTGCAGCATCAGTATATATTTGAGGGAGATGTAGGTCGGTTACCTTTGAATTCCATATTTGTGCATGCATGTTGTGGTATCAAAAAATTAGTATCTCCACTCATCAGGTGTGACCTAACCGCATCCGTGTACTCCACCTATGTGCGTATTTAGACGGGATAAAACGCACGCGCCGATTTTTCGAGCTCACCCGATATGAAAATTCAAAATCGAAGTTCTGTTATATGTCCCGCGTGTTAATCTACATAGTATTTACTTTATCCCACTCACTAGAGTCCCTAATAGCCAAGCTAAGCATCTAACTGAGACAGTATCTCCCATCCTGTTTTCACCGGTCCACGACGGCAGCATAGTTGGGGCAGCCGTTGCCAGCAACTTGACAGCAAAATGCTATTAAGGATACTTTCGTATCTGTGTTTTTAAAAAAAAACTTCAGGCTATTAGGAAGTGCTGAAGACGTCAAACTGGCATGATGATGCAAACAGTTCACAACAGAAAGTGTGGCACCCGTGTTTAGTTTCCATGAGTAAATTGCTGGCAATACAATTGCGTGTTTGCAAAAGGACAACAAAAATCGCAAAACCACTGGCATCCGTCTAAAGGATAAAATGTGGGGCATCGAGTTGGTTGGAATACGATGAAGACGGGTGCTGAGCACATGTCATGAAACGCTTCGTCGCACTGAGGAACATTTAAAGGTCCAACCGTTTTCCGTTAGCTTATTTAGAGGTGTAACAATTTGTGCGAAATTGTGGTTGAATCTTCTGTAATACGATGCGATCCTACTGAAAATGTGCACTTGAGCTTAGTTCAAATAGAGTGGCCAATTTTGGATTCGTTAGACCCTTTCAGATAGTGTTCAAATATGTCCGGGGCGATATCCAATAACACATAACTTTGACCTCGGGTCCTCAAAATGCATTTGTCGGGGTTAGCACAAGCAAGCTGTCGTGATAACTCCCATCCATTTCGGAATCTTTACCGAGCCGGTCGATACAATTATTCATACAGAATATTTGGACGGATGCTTTCATCGCACTATTCGATCTGAATCGTAGGTGTACATTTTGTTGTGAATACTGGTGTATATTTCGACCTTACATGCATCAGCCTTTCAACTGTCAGTCCGTTAGTCAGGCGTTAAGCACGAAAAGTTAAAAAAAACAGAAGATATCAGCATATTGCCACTAATCTCTTAAATTGCTACTGGGGATTAAGCACCGTACGATTGCATTTTTAGCACTGATTTTCCTCCGCAGGTTGGTGGTGAGTTCTCATAAAGATGCATTATGTAATATTTGCATGATAAACTTGTTTATTTTTAAATTCTGCGCGATACCGATGCAATTATTTTGAATAGTCTAACGTGCCTATTGTCTAACTGCACTGATAGATCAGGATCTCAGGGCGTCTCAGTGATCAACACATAACTTCTTTAGCCTGTTTCAAACGTATCGATGGCGTTTTTAAGGATGACCCACGGCCGCTGCGTTAAGTTAAAGGATTCTTTCATCCTTTTTGATCGACAGACTCTAGTTTTCTTTTCGCAACCAAATAATATGAAGTTCATATGGTTGCATAAGTTCTCATGCACTGAACTTAAGATCCCTGTGAAGGTCTATCGCCAGTTAAGACCTTCAATAACAAATACTGATGATTTCATTCGAAAATACAGAATTTATAATTTTCTGTCTGCGCATAATATCTGGTAAAGGATAACCACCTCTCCAATAAACAATTTAGAATGACCGCCCTTTGTAGCAATCAAAAATGAGCACAGATAGGGTTAGGTAAAGTTGCAGTTTTTGTCCTGCCCCTGAACTTATCGTCGTTCATTAAAATGTTGGTTACTTTTACATGACTAAATGTTAGTAAATTCACATCTTATACGGCTAATTATAATACTGAAGAAGCATAAATCTGTGTCCACCTTGTCAACTTTGAATTAAACATGGTCTAAAGTTGCTGGTTAGCAAGTGGACTTAAGTCAGCGTCCTGTCGGTACCGAATTACGCAGACTTCATCTTATCATTCTGCGTCTCATACATGTGCACCGTTGCGTGCTTTGCAAACAATAGAGCTGCCGGCTTTTCCGTTTTGTATCCTTTTAGCAGCTACTATTTACTCAATAACTTATGGTGAATTCTGTACTGATTAGTGCATCAAGATTTTCTGATCTTAAACATATCGAACCACCGCGTTACCCAGACGGAATTCTGGGGTAAGCCCGTATACATATTCAAAATTTCTTGTTACAGTTTGAATATAAATAACTCACCTAAGTTTTACGTTGGGCCGAGTCCTGACAGTTCGACTGACTAGCGCTTGAATTAATTGAATGACAATAGGCAATTGACGCGTATACTACACTCCCCTCCCTCCCCTCCCTTCTTCACTCACTGGGGCCCGGTGTCGTGATAGGGTCCGGCGGATCCGAGTTGAGATCGAGCGTAATGACTAAATTAGCCAAACAAACCGTTTACACGTGTCTAGTCCGCACACGATTCACTAGGATTTAACACAAACAACAAGAGAATGGCTCGGATCCCAATTGTGTGCGAATGTCATAGGTCACATTAAGGCACAGTCCACCAGTCCGCTTTGTTTTAGCCTAAAGACGCATGTGCCTGAGTAAGCCCACGCGGCGACTGTATGTATGTGAATATTTGTGCCTCTGGCACCAGTTCATCAGTTTCTGCGCGAGGGTTTGGGAAGTAACCGACCACACCGATGCGTGATGCACTGTATTTAAAGACCATTCGGAAAACTAAGATGCCTTTTTAAAACACGATTGCTCCACATTTTTATGATATGCCTACGAACTCCATACTATCAAGTAAGGCATGAGAAAAAATATTTTCGCGAAATCCTCCGCACCAGTTCACCCAGCTCCATCCTTAAAAATACATTAGTGAATTCGCATGTAGCTTATCTGCTTTAACAATTTTCAATCACAGACGCGCTTTCCCTAGTTTGGTTAAATTTTTCTACTTTATTTAACGCTGAAAGCGTCGTGGTTAGCTGTTTTGAAGTGCCAGGAGTCGAGCAAGTGCCGTGATAAGAAGCTTGGATTCCTTAGTTGGATCCACTATCTTTGGATTTTGTCAGTAACATGTTCCAGAACAATAGCAACCTCGTAAGCAACTGTGGATACTAACCCGGCTTTACTTCCCGCGTCACAGATTCTGGTCACATCCGGGAAAAACAATTTAACTATGCGAGAAAATTCGAGGTCCAGATAAAATATTCCTTACATCATCCCCGGATGAAGAAGAAGAGGAGACGATTTATGAGAACAAAGTATATTCAGGCTGATGTTTCAAAAGCTCTCTCGCTTTCATCGTCAGAGCAAGGTGTATTCCTGTGTGCGTCAGATAGATGTGAACTTCCATTCGCCCATGCGTCAGTTGATTGCGCCGATCGATTTTCTTGGCTTTTTGAATTGCTCGCGCCATCGTGAGCTATGTCAAGTCGGTTTTGTGACTCGTGAGAGTTTCCACCCTCTTTGCTCGCGGCTACCGGCTGTCGGCCCTGCTTATCTCTCTCCGCCCGACTTATTGCTCTGTTTTGAGCCGATTTTAGCCTTTTGCGGAGCGCTTGGTAGGCGGGATGAAGGTCCATGGCTCTGTTTAGTGTGCCAGTCAAGGACCAACTTTCTAGCAGCAGTCTGGCCATCTTGTCGTTGGCTCGGCCTAGTATCCTTGCTTTTTCAAAGGCAAAGTTGTGTTTCTTCTGCTTTACGTGGTCATAGACCATGGAAGAGGAGGTCAAAAATCAATTACCCTTCCTTGACGTACAAGTAACGAAGCTGGAAGACGGCAAGATAAAGACAACGGTCTACTGCAAGGCAACCAATACCATGCGCATTCTCGAGTCCAGAAGCAACCCCCCGTTGGTCACAAACGCAGTTGTGTAAGGACCCTTTTCCAACGCGTTCAGACACACTGCAGTGATGAAAGTGGAACAAAGGAGG
>JAYGXS010001935.1:1070-11894 GCA_036362985.1 Ligula intestinalis | reverse complement strand
TCGTTCTTCCCGAAGATGGAGAGTATAGGAGAGGTAATTTCTATTTTTATTCATAATAGCTCTCAAGGACGAAGAAAAATCAGGCAATGTCGGAATACTTTTCTGTAGTGAATGCAATAATATGCTTTATCCGAAGGAGGATAAGCGACACAAACGTCTAATGTACGCTTGTCGCAATTGTGATTACACCCAAGTGGCAGACAACCCTTGCGTTTACGTGAACAGACTTGAGCAAGAAATTGAGTATGTAATTGTTGTACTGAACTTCTTTATTTATCGGTTTCCTTGACTGTCGGTCCTAGCCCCACGCATATCCTCTCAAAATAAAACTGCATTTTTTGTTTCATGTGGAATGTACATGTTGTATTTGTGCTAAAATTAATTGAAAAGTGTGGCAATGAATATGAATATGTATAAATTGTATATAGCCATATACATTCTCATAACAGAATGTTAGCATAAATCCAGCATCTCCATTCCTCCTAACTTACAAAAAATCAGTTGTATTTTTCAACTCATATATCAAAGGTATGCTGGCTACATCATGTTACGAATATCAAATGGAACGAATCAATAAACTTTGCGCTCCACCTACCTTAGCTACGATCTTAACGACCCACGCCAACCTTTGTGCCTCAGGCTTTCCTAATCCCTCCCAAAACGAACCGATAAAAGCGGACCTTTTAAGGAGATAATACAAACGAAACGAATAAAACTTCAATTTCACAAAAGTAGTTGTGACCACGGAAACTACCAATTTGCGAAATCGGAATCTGCATAATCCAGCCAAAGCAACATCTACAGTGACTCCTGGATTAAGACTATCGTAGAACGTATACTCGAGTTGATATTGTAAAGGAATCGTGTTAATGTCAGACAGCAAAATAGGGCATATCGTTAGAATTGTAATCTCCATGTCTCTTGTGTGCGTGCGTGCGTCCTATTTGACCCGTCTATAATTCCGCAGACGTTTCTGGCTGTCTCGAATGCTTATGTAAACAGGAATAAGTCAACTGCTAACGTTTGATAATAGCGAGAACCCGGAAGGTTCATCGGTAATAAATGAATAGTTATGTGCTTTATTAAAAAGTATTTGTGTTGAACTGACTGTGTATACGCCTAAAAGCTCTTACACTTTCCTTATATTTTTGCAGAATCCATGTTTAGATTGCGTAGATTGCCTTCAAGTTTTTGTGCGCGTCTGCGAGTTTCATTGGCCTTCGATGACAGTACAAACTATCTACGATACGGAGCACTTGAATTAATAATGCACAGTGTTAAAAGCACTGGAATTTCTTTGTGAATTACTCGTTCTTGCAAATTAGAAACAGTTTACTTTTGTAGGATTCTGCTAACTTCATTTAAAAGCTCCAAGCTATCTCGTATTTGGACCACTGGTCGATATTCAGGTTCGCAAGCAGAACTTGTCAGTTGACTGATTGAGTAGAGCGGCCTGTTTGTTCAACGGGTTATTCAACGCTGATCGTTTTCACTTTAATCTGAAGTTTCTGAATAGGCTTGCGGTGAACTGCTCAGGATGCGAATTTGCGTGTGTGAGCCGCTATTAGACATAATGTTTTCTAAAGCTCGTGCGGGTCGCTGGCGGTTGTAAAGATTTTAAAAAGATGCTTGACTTCCTTGCTTTAGGAATCATGATTGGAGACTGCATAATGACAGTATTTATACAAGTTCCATAAATGCCATCAGAACTAGTTCATCCGAGCTGTCTACTATGTATGTCACCGTTCTCCCCTTTAATGTCTTCTGTCGAGATCACGAGTTTACAATATCCAGCCGGCTCCGGGGTGATAGGATAGTTGGAAGAGAAAGAGTAATGAATCGAAGACTGGCAAAGGACATGTGCCGCCTCTGGAGTAAAAATTGACCCAGGATTACAGAGCCAATGCTAAGCTTTGATGTGTCATTTTCAGTTTAATTAAGCGTTCACAGAGAAGCATCGATGGCTGGTCAGGATGCCGAAGCCTTCGGGCCGTTCACATTGAAATGACATTTTTATCATGGACGAAACTCTGGTTGTTCATTAGGTATATTCATAACAATTCAAGAATATTTGCCTACCTCCTTCATGACTTGTGACTAGCTATAAGTTTGTAAATGTCACAGTAGTGTTATAAGCATATTATCGACTGCATTCCAGTAGCACCGTCATAGTAGTTGCGAATTTATCTATCAAACGGTAGTTAAGGCATTAGATGGCAAACATGTGCCTCCTAACATCTTTGAGTCATTTATTGAGTATTGCCGGTGGTCTGACCTTCACTGCAGTCTCAAAAAACTACTCGAGTGCGTGTTTAGTGACGAGTAGGGTTCATATATCAAGTTTGACCCGTTGCATACACAGTTTCTCTTTCTCAGGAAACCCGATTTCGTATTTGAGCGGCAGTGTTGGGCGTCATGGCAGCCACTAATTCATCGGCTATTACTCGGCCATGCCGCTGGTACACAAGAAATGGTAGTAATGCTTAGGTCATCCTATCTGGCGTTGTGCTCCCTCAGATAGACAATTGAGGTCATTTATTTACTGTGATAATTTAACCTTCAAAAACCACTCGCAGTACGAGGAGCGCAAAAATCGTAACAGGATGCTGACTGTTGTGGCTTTGACAGTTTTTTGAAACCATCGTGTTCCGGTTGCGGTACTTATTAAGTTTTGCACGTGCCCTGTGTTTTTCTTGTAGACGGACTGTAGCTATGTCGTCCATTGTACCCACGAATGGTTGGGCGCTCACCAATCTGGTCAGCGAACATGCGCGTCCATTTGTGCCTTGGAGCTCAATCTAGAGCCCTCGTAGGCAGTCGCATAGTGGCGTGTACTGCTGATGGAGTAGAACCTTCAAAGACCAGGGAGACTACATAATTATACCCACAGCAACTCCTAATCTTTCTTACGTTTTCTAGCCTGCTGGTTGCAGGTAGTGGAAGGTGAGCCTCAAGGTGTCGTTAAGGTGCTACCTTTTGTACTGTCTCAGCTTCCGTAGAGACTTTTAAGAGAAAGATAGATAAGCATAACAGTACGTATCGTGGTGCCGCTTGTGGGTGTTTGAAACTAACGCGATTCTACTTTATATATTTAAGTACCGTTTTTTTAACAGTTTCTCTCTGTCTCAAATTCCTTCTGCTTTACAAACGCGCATCCAACATCAACTGAATTGTGCAGCGGTAGTAGTAGTGATTATTCTCGTGTTCTTCAGATAAACTGTTGGATAAAATTAAGTCACATATTCACCCGTTGCGGCTGTGGAATTGAATAAGGTGAATGCATCAAATGCGTAGAATGACAAACCCACACTAACATTTAAACATTGTGCGACGACCAGAACATTCTGAGAGCAGTGCTTCTAACTCAAACGAATTTTTGGCCATTGCTCTTATATGTCGGTCCGGTAAAGGCAGTTTTTTCCCAAATCTCCGTACATCTCACACATTCTTTCCCTCGTCTGAGAACAACTTATCCTTTTTTTGGGTTTTAGTGAATTGGCCCTGATTGTGCCGGATGTGGTTCACGATCCCACTTTGCCCCGCTCAGAGGATCATATCTGTCGTCGGTGCGGAAAGCAGGAGGCGGTGTTCTTCCAGTCGCAAACCGTAAAAGCCGAGGAGAACATGCGACTGTATTATGTGTGCACCAATCTCGACTGTTTGTACAAATGGACTGAATAGATCAACCCCACCACCAGCATCATCATCATAAACACCACAATGACTGCTTGTAAATACATGTGTGGTTGCTCCTTTCTCACTGTTTTTTGTTAACAGTGCAACCATCTGCCTGCGTCTTGTTATGCGGATGCAAATAGACAACTGTTGTCCAAAGTCAGGTAATCAAGGGAGTTGGCTAGCTGTTTGCTGTGAGAGAAACTAGCGCATGACTGAATGAGATTGCTGCGTCAGTTGGCTTGTCCATAAGTACCGGGAAGACGAAAGTCTTCTCGAGCTGCATCCCTGACCAGAAGAAGGCACTCCTGGGGATATCTGGCCGTCAACTTGAAGTAGACAGCTTTAAATACCTCGGGGCTAGACTGCTACCGAATGGGCAGAGCAAGAACGACATTGTCTCCCGTATCGATGCTGCTAACTGGATTTTTTCAATCCCCCGAAAGCGCTTATGAATCCGACGCGACAGCCCCATCGCCACGAAGAACCGTGTATACCGTGCATCCATCCGGTCAGTCCTCCTCTATGGATGTGAATGCTAGGCTGTGCACGTGGAAGATGAGTGAAGATTGGAGGTATTTTATCACTGCTGCCAGAAGACTATCCTCCGAGCGAAATATACCGACTTCCTCTCAAATAAGACAGTCCTCACTCGCTGCGACAGTATCTCCAGGATATCTTAGGCCATCAAACAAAGAAGACTGAGGTGTTTTTGGCACATTAAAGGTGTTGGACATAGCTATATCAAGTTAAGTCAAACTTATTTTGAGAAATATCGGCAAACGCCTTTTAACCCCCTATTGCTATACAGTAGTCAAGAAATGCATCCGTACAGCCGAAGATTTAAGAAAAAGGTCTTTCGCGTAATTGTGGGCGACTATTAACTTCTTCCAAGTAATACAATCACATGTAGGGATGTCAGTTAACACGAAACAGCAGGTATAACTGAACAAATAGAGCAGACTGAAAAAAAACGAAGGCATGACTCAGAATTCAAAAGGTAGAACTTCAGTTGTGTTTTTAAGCGAAAAAATGTCGCTCGTTGGAGGAAAGTATGTGAAAGATAGGACCGACATGCTGCCGTGAATGCTGGTGGCAAGCCAGGGGAAATCCGTTGCGATTAATATTTTTATCCGAAGAGTCACGCGAGGGGAGACCGCAAAAGAGAGATGCTGTTTTCCGCATCTGCCGATAAAGTTTTAAAAAAGGCGGAACCCGCCTCGGTCGTCAGCAGTCGGTTTTAGGTCTACATGAGAGCGATTGTTTTAATTCCGCGTAGCCTAGGGCCATAGTGGTAATTGGTTGGTAGCCCTTGTTGGATCAGGGGGTCCCCGCCGGAGTGCAAACTACGTGCAGTTGGGAGACGGAGAAAAGCCACGATCTCAGCCGGCTTGAGCCAAAGGCCCACGGGGGTGAGTTGGGTACCTGGTCGGGAAATGCAGGCGAAGAGATGACGACAGTCATGCGGCGAGACGCCGCAGTCGGGTATGGACGGGCCGGTGTTGGTACTGGCGAAGGAGCATGCAGTGGCCACTGCTACAACGAGTCACCCGTGGGAGATGACGTTCCGGGGCCGCAATCGGAGGTGGATAGCCACCCAGGAGGACCGGGAGGGTGGTAGCTGGATAATGCGTCCACAACTGCTCTCTGGTGAAGATGCTGGAAGCCCGTCTTGATGGCGGAGCCGACGTGATCGTTAGAGGTTGCATAGTGAGAAGGCAACAGTGCGCAATAATTGGGCTATGCACGGGAAAATAACAGTACTACTTAAAATAATCAGTAGTATGTTTATAGAATGTTCGGGTTCAGGAAAGATAGCTAGGTGGTGGCACGTAGGGCTGGCTGGTCAGACATCGTCTTAAAGATATTCACGGATGTGACGTAGGCGCTGCTGAGGAGGAAAGCGCTGGTCTGCCTTCGCTCACCGAATCATGCTGTCTTAAGCATACCAGCACGTAGCGGTCCGGTCTATGCCGGCATTATGTTTCAACATGCGGGCTTGCATGTATGCCGGCAGTATCGCCAGCCTTTAGCTTGAAGGGTATATGTGGGTTAACTGACAGAATGACACAATAGGACGGGTTCAACAGTGGCAAAAGTGTGTTTCATTTCATGACAATGTGATTTAGATGCTGATGAGGAGATGACCGCTGGGCTGCCCTGCACTACCTTCCAAGATGTGAACCTCGTATCGACTCACAACCCGAGCATTTACCGTACTGCGTTCACTCCAAAATTAGCGCTCTCCGAATCATGCTGGCACAAGCATACCAGCACGTAGTAGTCCAGTCTATGCCGACCTTATGTTTCAGCATGCTGGCAGTATCGCCAGCATTCTGTTTTCAGGGAGGTAAAGGACAGTGGGGCCCCAGTAGAATGGATTTAACGGTGGCAGCGGCTTGTTTCATCTCACCTCTCATCACAATAACATGAAGTTCGCGAAGCGCATTTATCTCCTTCTTTACTCAACTGTGCTGACTGTCTACATCCTCTGGCATTTCAATACTTTCTGGTACCTGCAACCTCAGACGGAGCGTTTCGCTCAACCTACTCCGACTGACCGAAATCTACTAAAGGCCAACGCACTTTTTAGGCCGACGCGCTTGATAGTTAAGGAACTTTGGAGACTGAATAATGCTCATTTTCTTTCGCATAATCAAATATCCACGAAGTATTTTAACACGCTCCTCTCTCAGGCCACACTTCGACTCACGGACAGACTGACTCTGCTCGAAAAGCTCAGTGGTCAGCGCGAAAGAAGGCGTCAGAGCGTGGACGCCTTGAGCTCAGAGCTGCGCAACCAGACTTCACGGCAGCAGACTCCGCCGGACTGCAGAACTGCGTTACAGCTGTAGATTCGGATGCTCGGCGCACCACATGGCTTTGAAGTTGTCCTATGCCTTTGCGAACAATCACACCATACTGCTCCGGCACAATGACTTGAGTGGCTTCTCCCTACCACTTTATAACTGCTCGCAAAGATAGGCCGATGTGCAGTCAAACATCGAATTTATAGAAAACGAACTTGCAGGCAGTGGCAGGAGATACAATCCACCAGGTATGCCGCGGCAGTGGTCAGAGAGACTGCGTGAACCACTGGCAGACCCATTCCCATGGTGCCGTGTCCACATTTGGAGCTAAATTCTCCGGCCAGGCATTTCGACTTTGCGATACGCCCTACAACGGGAGATGCAGAAGATATGGAGAGTGTGAATGCGAGGCCTATGGCGGACCAATCACCGCTATACACATTCGACGGAAAGATAAAATCATACCTGAAGCAAAGTCTCATGCTGTGGCCGAGTATATGTTCTACGTGGAGCGTTTCTTTGGTATGAAGGAGGCGGAATGTAGTTTGGAAACGGGCAGTGCCAACCCATCGGCCGGATCTCGACAAAGACGCGTCTTCTTGGCTTCCGATGATGCGTCGGCATTCCGCGAGGCCCAATCTCAGTACCCCAGGTATTGGCCGACAGAGAAATGGAAGTATGTATGAGAATCGTTGGTCTGCCGAGGGCGTGTTTGCCATCACTGTGGACCTGCATATTTTGAGTTCGGCCGACTTTCTGGTCTGTACGAGTAGTTCTAACCCTCGCAGACTGGCTTATGAACTCGCCTCGACGAAGTTTCAAACTCAGGGTGATGTGGCTTTCAATGATAGTCGGTGGATGCGATGTATAAGTTTAGATTCTCCCGGAAACGATGGTGGTGAGTCATTGCAGGCTTCAAGCAGGAGGGTGTCAAGCTAAGACATGAGGAAGAATTCACTTAGGTCTCATGAAATGTTGCAATAGATGTGGACCAGGTTTTATACATGATATGCAGCATTAATAAATTTCTGGATGCGACGTACGATGAATGAACACCTCAAAATCTTAAAAAATATCATAGCTAGAACTTTTTCTAAGACCGAAGGATACCTATCTTCAAGTATAAAATGTGAAGAAGGCGTAATTTGCTAACAGACGAGTACAAAAAATTTTTCGTGAATTTTTTTAAAAATATATTTGAATTTATAAAGACCATCAAAATCAATGCATACGACTTAAGTAGCCACTTTTTTCAGTATTTTCTTTGTGTTAGCAGTCAAAAAGAATCTTGTTTACAAGCCGGCGTCCTATTGTGATTTAAAGTACTTGAGAATAGGCTACACGTCAATAAGTATTACAAGCTTATTCAATACCGCTTAGCGAATGAGTATTGTAGGATTATAAGCCGTGAGTGTGCTCAGAACACTACAATTATCAGGCCCAGTTCCGTACAGGAAGAAGAGGTGTAAGACCAGTAGGAGTTGTTTATTGTGTACAGAAACTCAATAGTGGTCTGAATCCCAGACGCGCGACAGGCCCTGCACACGCGCGCGTCTGTGTGCTGTGAGCCTAAGTGAATAAACGTCATTCGAGAGCGAGTCACTGGACGCTTGACCAATAGAAATCTACGGAACGTGTGATTGGCTGGCCCAGAAGGGCGTAGAGTAGCGAAGTCAGGTACGCTTTGCGGGCTTGGAGCCAGCGGTACAGTATAAACTTTTCGCACATTTCGGCATTTCTCTCGAATTCCCATTTGGCGTCTCATATCTTCTCTTCCCACGCGGAATCGGACCTGTAAATCGCAAGGCAAGGCTCCTCCCTATTAACTTAACCGACTGGCGACAGTCAACATTACTTTGACTGACGTTCTTGTCCAAGGCCGTGGTAATGCTCGATAAACGCACTGCCGCTCACACCTCCTCGCCACCCCCCTTAGGACTGACTGCTACCCTGTCCTCGCTCTCCCCCCTCCCCCACTAAACCACGTCCCACATGCTTTCATGAATATGAACTGCCATACTGTGTCAACAACAACCTCCTCCCTCTAGCCTCTCGTCATGCGCTCACACCTGAGGCTAATAGCTTCTTCTATCTTCACCTATCAAGTTCCAACCTTATAGGCTGACATTCCATTGGACAGTCAATTATCTTGTAGATAGGCAACGACCGTTCGTATTTGAATAAGAGGTCGCGAAGGTATAT
The DNA here is from genome assembly GCA_036362985.1 of Ligula intestinalis. Taxonomy (NCBI): domain Eukaryota; kingdom Metazoa; phylum Platyhelminthes; class Cestoda; order Diphyllobothriidea; family Diphyllobothriidae; genus Ligula; species Ligula intestinalis. Next base: position 3,207 of record JAYGXS010001935.1, on the reverse strand, counting down.
AACGTTTGCTACACTCTTGTAGCCATTTCTATTGTCTTCGTGTTTTTGCAACAATTACAACGAGCGTATTCAGTAACAAAACTAAGTAATATGCAAATAAATGTATGGTTTTTAAGGTAAACTATGAACATGTATGCATATATGCGCCGTCTGTGAGTGCGTTTGTTTGTGGTGTCCGACCAGCTGGTGTTCAGGGTTATGCTTGGCTGATGAAGGCTAATAAGCCCGAAACAGTTCTGTATCAAGTTACCCCCAGATGCTGTCATACCCCACTTACTGCTATTATGACTTGGCCGGAATCGGCCTGGCAGGCGGTCACCCGTTGGGGACCTCTGACCACCCCGCGAACTTTGTTTAGTTCGGAAGCCTATTCGATCGGTGTTCGCACATTCGCGCCTTGTTTTCATCTTCGCCTTCTTTGGGGGATGATGATCAGGATAATTTATCTGGACCTCATATCTTCACCTATGTTAATATATATATATATATGTAGTAGAGCTCTTGTGCGTATGTTGGACACACAGGTCGAATCCTTCTTACCCATATCAAGATGCTCTTGCGCGTATGTTGAACACAGATGTCGACTCGTTGGTGTCCGTATCAAGGAAAACAAACAAGCTGTCAATCGTATGGACAACCTGTCCCTCGTCATCGCACAAATAATCCAGTATGACCATCGATTTAGTTGGGGTGACACTGAAATTATCACCATAGCCAACACAAGACGAGCGCGTGAATTTCTTAAGGCTTGGTACTCTACGGTGGGCTGTATCAACTGGCACGTCGAGTTGAACGAGCAATACGGTGGCTTGAAATCCAAACTTACCGTACCCCGTCCCACTCCTACATCGTCGACCACTAACCTGGTCACATTTACATCGACCGTCCCACCACTTGCCCTCCCCCTTTCAACAGCACGCCGGCCACTTACTCGCAGCCTCACCGTCACATCCACCGACCCACTATCTACCCTCCTACTCCCATCCGCAAGCCACCATTCAACAGCACACCGGCCACTAACTCGCAGCCTTACCGTCACATTATCCTATCCACCATCCACCCTCCCCCTCCCATGCGCAAGCCACCCACAAACACGCTTGTGTACAAACCATGACTCATTTCACACGCCATTGGTCTAGCTGTTCCTGATCGCTTAAACTGTTCTTCTGTAATCCTTCTCCCTCACTCCCCTTTTTTTCGCCTGATGAAGAGCACGTGTCACGAGCTCGAAAATTCAGAAGTACACCTTGACTTTTCCGAAGAAACCCTTCTTTTCTTTCGAAAGTTGGTCTTCCGTAAACTGCAATCGATCCAGCCGAGGCATACCACGCCAATGAGTGCTTTACAGCTTCGTCAATGGCAACCACCACTGCAGCAGGAGGCAAGAGTTAACCGCAGTTCGCACGATCGGCATGAATCATCAACCCACCGGCGAGCCCAAACGAGCGAATGGACGGCTGGCCACAACGAAACTATCCACCAGACTATGAGTGGAGATTTCGCAGCAGCCACCCTGACGCACACGAGTGGCATGCAGACACAGCGGTAATTACATCAGTCGTGCAGGGGATGGGGGACGCACCTGACCGTCAGCAGACCGATGGCAGACGCTCCTCGAGCGCGCGCGATGTGCAGACACATCCACCGGGGACTACAACAGCCGAGCGGGTGACAGGGGTCATGCGAGCTCATCTGCAGTCGCCCACGAAGAGGCAGAGGACAAGCTAGGACCAACAGAAGGACCAGGGTCAGTACATTGGGCCAAACCCAATCAACGACCAGCAGGACGACCAGGGTGCGCACGTAACACAACCCTATTATACGAGACAGTCAGCAAGACAAACCAAATCAAGGCAAGCAGGACCAATAACCTGAACATTCTAATGATGGAAAAGAGCGTGTTTTCAAAACGTCAGCACCAATACCGTGTGGTCCACGAAGGCAACATTTCTTCTTCATCTTCTTTGGGGAATGGGGAGCAGAATATATATATATATATATATATATATATGAGAAGAAGAGGCGATCTCGGGAATACTGGGTATAATATCCTGACGTTTCGAAAGCGTACAGGCTTGCATCGTCGGAGAATGGTGTTTGTACACGCCTCGCAGTCTTTTATAGCTGTTACAACTGA
>JAYGXS010001934.1:0-11896 GCA_036362985.1 Ligula intestinalis | reverse complement strand
TAGTGTTAGACTGTATTCTGCAGAGTCAGACAAGTACTCTTACCACAAAACTACATTTGGATGGAGAAAACTCCATCTGCCATGTAGCGCTCCAACTTGAGAGGGTATGCAAGTCTGCGTTAACTTTATCAACACAACTACTGGCCGTGTCCTTAGAAAATGAGTAAATACACTTAAGGTCATCAGCATAAATGAAATTTTCCGAATTATTTAACACTGTTGAAATTTCATTTTTGTAAAGAATGAAAAAGAAGGGAGCAAAAACCGTGCCTTGTAAAAGGCCACTCATGATCGGCTGAGGCATCGAGTAGCTATTGCCTACTAAGACCTTCTGGCTGCGGTTGACAGGTAGAAGGCAATGAAATAGAGGAGGGGAGGCCTGATGCCTAGGGCTTACAGTTTCACTAAGAGGCGCCTATGCGGCACCTTGTAAAAAGCTTTACTAAGGTCAAAGTAAATCACGATGACTGATTGCTGTTCATTACGAAGTGTAGTAACCAGGTAAAGGAATGCCAAGTTGCAGGTTTCGCATAATCTTCCAGGTAGAGGCATTGAATAGTTTATTTTCTACACAAAAATCAAGAATTTGATTAATAATGATCTTTTCCAAAAGTTTGGCTAGAGCCGGGGTTTTATGAACACCTCTGTAGTTATTTACGTCCGAACGAGATCCTGACTTAAAGACTGGAAGAATAATAAATGTTTTCTATGAGTCAGGAAAGAAACTGTTTAGTAGATAAGCTGAGAATAGATAACTAAGCAATCGGGGGAAGCTGAATACTCTCTTGATAAGTGAATTTGGAAGGCCGTCAGTTCCCGAGGAGTGCGAGTTTTTTAGACGAATAATGTGCTAACGAATTACTTCTCTGGAGAAATCTATGGTACTGATAGTATTGACTGAGCATGGTTGAAACGACGGGACCTGTTCAGATTCCATCGTAAGGTGCTTTGCAAAGAATGCATTGAACAGTTCAGCCTTCTCCGACTCATCTTGCACAAAGTTTTTATTTTCATTCAGTAAAGGGGGGATTTCATGACCTGGTTTAGCGGAGGACCGACGACGGAACAGTTGGGCAATAGATTTTGCAGAGTTTAACTCGCTGAGTGCGCAAGATTACCTCAGTTTGTCACGTGCAAGCTGAATCTTAGAGGCTAATTCGAAAATATCTGCGATTATAAGGTGCACAGGTAATGAACTGGTAGACTGGTCTTTCAACTGTCATTGCAATTTCTTAAGTCTAGACAAAAGAAAATGAGAAAGTGTGGGGTCCGAAGTATAAGGCTTAACATTTTTGATCGGCACAAATTCCAAAATGCTATTTGAAATTGCCGTCATTAAGTCACAGAGAATTGTTACACTGTTCGTGGAGGAAAGCTCCTGCCAGTCTAGTGAGTCCATAAAGTTGTTAATTAAATTAATATCAGTTTGGTCAAACGCACGGTAGGTACGAGTGGTGCTAGCCTTTTTCGTAGAAGCAAGCGGAAGACAGCAATGGATTAAATTATGGTCACTTGGGAATAGGTTCTGATTGTAGTCAACAAAAAGGGGGGAAATGTCATTCGTGAAAATTAAATCTAAAATATGCTGATCCCTTGTTTGGGAACAGACCAACTGAGACCAGTTTGAAAAATTGATGGTATCTAGGAAGGGTTGAAATCTGGATGGACAACTGTTCAATGACCGATCAATTTCGGGAAAGTTGAAATCCCCAGCGATAACTTTAGCATCAAAGGCTGACTTCGAAATCAGCCTAAATATTTCGCAAAGCTTTTTATCATCTTCGGATGATGAGTTAGGGGGACTATAAATGCATCTGATAATCGCCTTTTGACGGGGAGATAGGATACGGGATGCAAAGCAGTAATTTCCTGAGAATGACTCAGAATCTAGGTCGAACGGGAAATGCTTAAAAAAAGCTTTAATATAGAGAAGACAACCGCCACCACGCTTACTAGGACGGTCTTTATGGTAGAAATCATACTCGTCTATTATGAGTAAAGCATCAGAAATAAGTGAATGGGTCCACGACTCTGTAATGCATATAGCATCTGGCTTCAGCTCGAACGCAGTAGCTCTAAGTTGAACCATCTTATTTAAAACAGATCTTGCATTAAGCAAGATGATATCGTGTGTAGCTTGAGTAATCGAACTAGGGTTATAAATAAATAAATAAATAAATAAATAAATTTTATATTTTAGGCCCGGAGGGCCTCGTCATTGCTAACTAAGTGCTGTGGAAAAATAAATACACAGTTGATAAATGCTGCTCTCCATGAAACAACCACATAGACAGCGGGAGCGTTTAGTAGTGTTGGTAGATAAATTCAGATTCACCAACATATCGTCGTTTTAAAATAGTAGTCAACGCATGGTGAACTAAGAAGGAAGCAGTGAAAAAAAACTCCTACCATTTAAGCTGGGGCGGATTTCAGCGAACCCCTGCTTAAAAAAAACAAAACGTAGGAGAAAAAAACTGCTTCAAAAAGTTAAGGGGTTTGGTTGATAGGATTGATTGTAGTGCAAATGAGACAGGACTGTTGATGAGAACGAATGAGGGTGGGAAACGCTTCTTGTGATTGGCGAAATCATATAATAGCAGAGGCTGTCTTTCACCATTGTTACACCGCCCGACTGGCTTCATGATCAACCATCAGGGAGATGAGACCGGAGGAGACCATCGCGGACAACAGAGTCAGGAAGATGAGGGAACGGCAGAGGTCACCTGATCATCAACGAAACGTCCGAGCTGTGACCTTGTAGACTGCGGAGTTTAGCGACAAGCTGGCGAAAATAGCAGAACCGCCACGAGCATGACTAAGGACCATGAAGCCTATCGTCAGGGTAGTAAAACGGAGAATAGAGAAAATGGCAATGATGACTGGACAGAGAAGTGGACGAAACATCGTTGCAAATATCACTGAAAGAATGAAGAAATAGACATGTATGGAAAAAATTTGATGTAAACATAACAACCTCAGATACCAGGGGGACCCTTTTAAAGTCCAAAAGTTGTGTGTTTGGAAAGGAGACAGATAACAAGGACTTTATATCTTCCGAAGATAAGTGTGTGCGTTATTTGACTTTAAAACCTGTTAAGTTAGACGACAGCCTAATTTCGAGGGGTATATTATTCCAGAGGAAGGCATATTTGGAGGCAAAGAAGTGAGAATGGTTCGAAGTGGAGCTTAAGGGGGGTGCAATAATCCTGGAGGAATTACGGGTGGCATAAGGTCTATCTGCGGGAATGAGAGCGTTGATTCGTGGAAGGTTAGGGGTAGAGTTAACGCGAAAGAGGAAACAGAGGCCCGCTTCGAGTCTTCTGACCCAAAAAAATGTCATGTTCGCTAACTGACATCTCTCCGTATAAGAAAGCGTGGATCGAGGAAGAGCGAATATTTTGCGAGTAAATACCCTCTGTACATTTTCAATCTTACTGCGGTCTGAAGCATTCATTAGACCAAAGAGGGGACAGCAGTATTCTAGGATGGGTAGAACATACATACGATAAAGTTTTAACTTCATTTCCAGCAGGAAGAAATAGTGTGATATAAAACCACATATCTGTGCAGCCTTCGCAGATATTCGATCCGCATGAGGCGACAATGCTAGTTTATTTGTGTAGCTTAGACCTAAGTCTTTTAAAGTGGATCATTCTAAAAGTGGAGTATTTTGAAAGACTAGGGGACGAGGAAGCTTGGCGGGACCGATAAAACATGAAACTACACTTGGATGGAGAGAATTCCATCTGCCAGGTAGCACTCCAACGTGAGAGTGTAAGTAGGTCCACATTTATTTTACCAACGCATATGCTTGCCGTGTCCTTAGAAAACGAGTATATGCATTTTAGGTCGTCTGCATAAATGAGATTGTGTGAATTTTTAGAACAGTCGAAATTTCGTTTATGTATAGAATGAAGAGTAATGGACCCAAGACAGTGCCTTGAAAAACGCCACTCGTGATCAGCTGAGAAGTGGAGTAACTATTACCCACTAGGACCTCCTGGCTGCGGTTAGACAAGTAGGAACCGATGAAGTCGAGGAGAGGGGGACGGATGCCAATGGCTTCCAATTTTACCAGAAGCCGTCTGTGCGGTACCTTGTCGAAGGCTTTGCTCAGGTCAAAGTAGATAACAACCACGGATTGCTGCTCGTTACGGAGGGAAGTGACGTGGTTAAGAAAAGCTAAATGACACGTCTCGCATGATCTTCCGGGTAGAAAACCATGCTGCGAGTCACTTAAAAGCTTATTTTTTAGGCAAAAATCGAGAATTTGATTAAAAATTATCTTCTCCAGAAGTTTAGCTAGGGCCGGGGTTTATGTACACCGTGGTAGTTATTTATTTCTGAACATATCCTGATTTAAGGACTGGAAGAATAATGGATGTCTTCTAAGTGTCAGGAAAGTAACCATTTAAGAGATATACTGAAAATATATGGCTAAGTAATTTGGGAAAGGTCGACACTCTTTTGATAACTGAATTGGGGATACCATCAGTTCCGGAAGAGTGCGAGTTTTTTAGACAAATTATCTGCTTACGAATTAATTCTATGGAGAAATCAATGTTTCCGAGAGTATTGTCTGAGTATGGTTGAAACGACGGGACCGGTTCGGATTCTGTCGTAAAATGCTTCGCAAAGAAAGCATTGAATAAGTCAGCCTTATCAGACTCATCTAATACAAATGTTTTGTTTTCATTAAGCAATGGGGGCATTTCAATTCCTCGTTTTGCGGAGGCCCTACGACGAAACAGTTGTGCAACCGATTTTGCTGAGTTTGACTCGCTCAGGGCGCAAGATTCCCTGTGCTGGTCACGTGCAAGACGAATCTTTGACGCTAATTCGAAGATCTCTGCGATCCTTAAATGCACAGACAGCGAACTAGTAGATATATCTTTCAGCTGCCTCCTCAATTTCTTTAGTCTGGGCAAAAGAAAATGAGGGATGGTCGATTCTAGTGTGTAGGGTTTCGCAATTTTAGTGGGCACAAATTCCAGCATTTTAGTAGAACCGACCGACATGAGTTCAGAAAGATATGCAGCGTCGTTAATGGAGGAGAGGCTCTGCCAATCTAATGAGTCAAGAAAATTGTTGATTGAGCTAATATCTGCGAGGTTGTACGCATGATAGGTACGACTAGCACTAGCCTTTTCCGTAGAAGGAAGCGGAAGGCAACAGTGAATTAATGTGTGATCACTTTGAAAGATGTCCTGCTTAAAATCAACGAAGAGAGGGGCAATACCATTAGTGAAAAGCAGATCTAGGATATGATTCTGTCTTGTTGGGGAACTAACCAGTTGAGACCAGTTAGAAAAATTAATGGTATCCAGGAAAGGCTGAAATCTAGGTGGGCAATAGTTTGAAAGCCAGTCGATTTCAGGAAAATTAAAATCTCCAGCGATAATTTTAACTTCAAAAGTGGATTCTGAAATAAACTTGAACATTTCACACAAATTTGCATCTTCTTCAGATGAAGAGTAAGGAGGATTTTATACACATCCGATAATCGCCTTTTGCCAGGGCGACAGGATAATAGAGGCGAAACAGTAATTTCCAGAGAAGGACGTGCTATTTAGATAAAACGGAAAGTGCCTAAATGACGTTCTAATATAGAGAAGACAACCACCACCACGCTTATTAATGCGATCGTGACGATAGAAATCATAATCGTCTATGATAAGGGAGGAGTCAGAAATGATTGGATGGGTCCAAGATTCTGTTATGCATATAACATCAGGCATCATCTCAAAAGCGATAGCTCGAAGTTGAGCCATTTTATTTATAACGGACCTGGCATTAAGCACTATGACATCTAGTGTGTTTCGAGTCAGAGGACTATGGCTATAGTTATTCATAAAAAAGAATTTGAGGGTGGGTAGACAAACGGTAGGCCGTTATTATTTGTGGAATAAGTACTGACGGGTATGGAGCTGTTAGCATACGGGTAGCCAACAATCGATGGCTGATAAGGTCTGAGATATCTAGGGGCCTCGCTTTCTGGCAGGGAAAAATGAGGAGATGGTAAACCAAAATAAGCTTCTGGGGAGTTTGGGAGGAATGAGGGGAGGTGAGAAGACATGTAGAAGTTAGCAGGTTAGGTTGGTAGAGGATGGGTAAAGGAACTGATAAGGGGGAACGGTGACATAAAATTAGTGTTAGGGCCGCTCGCGTAAGGACAAGCGTTCTTAATCAGTGAATGTCCTGTACGGCAACTCCGATTAGAATTAAAACTATACCAGTTAGGGTTACTGCCGTGCAAATTAAATTTTTCATGGTTCGGGCCCGGCGTGTTCAATAACGCATTATACGGGGGAATAATATGACTCCCACGGTCAAAAGAGGAGCTAGGTTGTGGTAGGGAAGCGCTCGGCCTAAACGCTTTCGATGGTGTTGGCGACATTCTTAATGAACTTGTTGCCGCGTTAGAGGCGGCGGAATTTATCGATCGTTGGACAGAGAATGTATTTAGACTAGTATTAATCGAAGTAGATGACGGAGCGGCGGGCCTTGACGGTCCCGATATCAAGAGAGATGGGCTAACTGGTGCACTGATATTTATGGACCTATGACAAGATATTCGGGAGGTAGGGATAGCAGGTGTACTGTCGGTTATGGGACTAGGAAAAGACACCTGGGAGGCAGGGATAACGGGTGCACTGACGTTAGTGGGTGTATGGCCAGTTATGCGGGGGGGGGAGGATTAGCGAGTGCATTTACCCTATCGGGACTACGAACAGATTTAGGAATAGTAGGCTGAGAAGTCATTGGTCTATTGGACTGGAGAGCCGTAATTCTTCGCTCCATTGGTGTAAGATCTCGACAGAGGAAACTTTTAGTCCTTTCTAAATATCGGGAAATGCGACCTCGTTGAGCAAAGATTGAGTCCACCTCGATCGGTGAAAACAATTTAACTAGGATGGGCGGGTTTTTGCTACGCGATTGGAGGCGTTTGGCTTCTGCAATTTTGTAGTTAAAACCACCCGAACATAGAAAATCTTTTGCGATATCCAAAGGGCGACTGATAATGGAGGAATTTTTTAGTATAAAGTTAAAGCTTCGCTTTTGTCTATCAAAAGCTTCCGTGGTTATAAGATGGACGAGGGAGTCTAACTTTTTACAATCTTGCGAGGGCACATCTGATAACTTGCCATCAAACAGATTGCCTAGTATTGATAAAACAGAACCGAACTTCATCATGAAGTCATTACAGTTCTGTAATGCAGATAAATCAATTTGCTTAGCCTTGACAATGGGCTGCATGTTGATATCAAGGCATTGACTTATAGGCGTGGTCAGGCACCGCTTGGGTCTGGGAGCAGATATCTTACGATGAGCTATAATTTTTGTTCTCGTAATTTTGATAAAAACTGCTTTAAATGTAAGATGATTTATAAAAATTCAGCCTTATATGACTTACGACAAATAATTAGAGGGAACTTAACAAATACTGTAGCTATTTTTTTAATAAGCACTTTAAATTTATTTGAAATAGTGTATTCAATATTGGGAAACGACTCAGCCTTTGAAGGTCTCAAGAATATTCTGATCTTGACGATTTCTTTTACTAGGCCGCGAATTTGCTGGTTTGAAGAGGTTGTGTTCGGTTTAAATAGGTTGCGTCTCGGTAGAATTGGTTGGAAAACAAAATCTTCTTAAATTCCGATTTCAAAAGATCGTCCACGCAAGAAAAATAATTCCAGCAGTGTGGAAAAAAATTGTTTACGAAAGGTTGCAGCTACAATATCCAAGATCGTAATTGATGGGGGATATCGATGTAGAATTGTCCTAGGAGGAGCGAGGGGAAATATCGACTGTGATCTTGTAGGGTCACTTGAATTTTGTATTTAGTAATCAAAATTTGTAGGTTGGTATTTGGATTGGAAGTTTGAGAATAGCCAGCAACTGGATTAGGACGATTGGCATAACTGCGAGGTAGCAGTCTAATAGCTTCTGTTATTTTATAGTTAAATCCATAGGAGTAGAGGAAATGCAGTGCATCGTCCATTGGCCGAATTGATTTCGAAACATTTTTCAGAATTAAATTGTACGTCCTTGTTTTGTCTATCTTGTGACTCACTTGCGACCAAATTAACGAGAGTATCTAAACGTTTGCATTCCTGGGAGGAAACTGCAGAGATATTCCCATCAAATTGGGTCCCGAAGATTGAGAGAACTGACTCAAATTTCAATATAAACTCGGATGAATTTTTCATTGCAGACAAATCTATTTGCTCGGCAATCAGATCAGGCTGAATACTGATGTTAGGCTGAAGACTGATATCAGTAATGATGTTTGCCTTTCGCAGACACCACTTGGGTCTGGAATTCTGAGGCTTCCCACTGAATGAAAGTGTCGCCTTCATACTTTTCGAAGCAAAGTAGTAGATAAATCACGAAAACAGTCAGGAATTCAGAATGAAGTAACTGTTTAAGCTTATATAAGTTGCTGAAAGCAACACAGATGGTTAAGATAATACTAGGTAAGCAAGCAGAGACCAAACCAACACAACGAATGGAAGCAGATTTTTCAAGCGTAAGGACTGGTACTTACGGATAATTTATATCAGAAAACGAAAGACTAATAGTCGTATCTTCTGATAGATAAATCGATTTATGTAAGACAATGCCGAAAATTTCATAGAAGGTCTTTTACGTAATAGCGATTGGCTACTAACTTTCGCCAAGTTATATAATCAGATGGGATGATGTCAGTTAGCTCGAGCCAGCAAGTGTAAATGAAATAAAGAGCAGACAGTGAAACAAACTCCTAAGACATAGCTCAGAATTCACAAGATGGAAGGAAGTTTATGTTTTTTTAGGAGAAAAACTGTCACTCGTGGGAGAAAGTGTTTAAAAATATTCCAGGATGCAGCTGTTAATGTTGGCGGCAGGTAAGGGGGTCTACCACGACTTATATCCTGATCGGAAGTGCCATACGGCTCGAGGACGAGACAGCAGAGTCACGAGAACATCCCGAAACATCGGAGCTGTGACCACGATACGCCTTTATCAATTTCCGGGACCGTCATAAACGCGACGAAAACAGGAGAAGCCGCCACTATCGCAACTATCCGTTAATGGTCGAAATAAGCCAGCTGCATGAACAAGGATAAATTAAGTGGAAAGAACAATTTCATAATTAAATGTTATTCAAACGAAGCAAGTTATATCATACGAAATAATATATTTCCTTCGTCTGATGAAGTGGGGGTTTGGTTCACGCCTTCACTGAAGCCATCACTCCACGTCCTGAAAGTGGCTAAATCCGCAATGTCGAGCTTGGATCTAATCAAGGGCGCATTTATTAAGTTTGATAAAGTTGTATTTGGCATGTTCGTACGACCCCAACTGGAATTTGCCATCCAAGCCTGGAGAGCTTGGACAGTGAAAGACCAAAAACCCTCGAAAGGGTACAAAGACTCGCAACAAAATTAGTACGAGGTCAACGGAACTTCCATTATGAAACCCGATTGGTAAATCTTGACTTGTTTCCTCTGGATTACAGGCGGCAACTTGGGGACCTAATCCAGGCATTTCGCATGTTGCGCGGTCAGGATTGCTGCCTCCAAACAAATGACTTCTTTGAGCGGGCCACCACCTCTAGGCTGCGAGGACACCCCCTCAAATTACGTGTGACTGGGGCAAGACTTGACCCAAGAAAATTCTTTTTTTCTAAGAGGGTAATCCAGGCATGGAATACCCTTCCTGCGGATATTGTCATGTCCCCTTCCGTGGATGTTTTTAAAGCAAACCTAGACCGATTTAATGAGTATCGTCACGATTAAGTACTCCAAATCCAATCACTGAAGTATTCTGAATCCAAAAATTGAAGTGCTCTACATCCAAACCCTGAAATGCTAGAAATGCTATAAATATATAATAATAGTAATTTGTAAGTAGTATTATTATTATTAGTACTTTACCAAATGCGTTTCAGACATTATCTAGCTATGACGTCTCTGCTTACTATGCGATCTGCGCCGATCGTGTCTGAGCACGCATCTACCGCACCTATGGTCCGAGGCTACGCGGCCCTGTCAACACTTTCAACAATTTCAGTGTCATCCTACGATGCACTTGGGAGTTCAGACCATCTTACAGTTGTTAGTGAACTAGAACTGGAGGCGGATAAAACATTATCCCAAAAGCATAGTCTTTATCATGACTTCGGATCAGCAAACACGGCGGATCTACTGGCACATCTAAACGCTCTCGACTGGTCTGAATTTTTCCATTGTTTGGATGATAATTTTTGTACCGATACACTGTACAAAGTGCTGGATTCATTCATCCTCCAATTTGTGCCGCGTAAAAAGGTACTACATGTCAAAAATGAAATGTACCTTCCGCTGTCTTTCCGCCGTAGGCTGCTTAGGCTCTCTCGTCGTTTGCATCAACAGAAAGACACTTCCGTTCAGCCCTTGATCACACTGATCTTTGAGCAGGCTAAGAAGTTCTCCGAAGTAAAGCAGATAGCCGATGAGGTCAACTTCACTGAAAAACCTTCTCTAAATGTTGCGAAACTCTTTTTGCGCACAGTCAAAGCGCAAAGGAAATTGCAACACCCCAAGCTTCAAGACGCCCTAGGAAACCCCATAGTTGACACTAAGTTGACCGCCGATAGTTTCAATGCATTCCTGTCCGAAACGTTTAGTGAAAACTCGTTTGCTGCACTTCCGGCTATCCGGGCTTAGACGGGTGCCGTCCTAGAAACCATTAGTTTTACCGTCTGGGACGCGACCGTAGCCATCCATCGTTATCGTCAATCTTATAGTTCAGGACCAGATGGCGTTCCAGTTAGCCCAGTGGTGTAGCACATGGCGCCTCACCCTTTCATGGCACAAACGTTCCGTTATGGTTGTTGGCGACGATCATCAACCGGAATTAAGCATTGACGGCCACGAATTAAATGTCCCAGGAGTTATCAAGGATTTGGGCATATCCTACTCTTATAGTCTCAATTTGTCAGAGCACTGTGCCCTGATAGTCTCGAAAGCACGCCGAACCACTGGATTCATCCTTAGAAATTTTAAGACTTTAAAGCTTAGAACTAGCCTTTATAATATGTACATGAGACCTAGTCTTGAATACTTCTCGCCCCTATTTAGTCTTCTGCGCACGTATGAACGGAAGAAAATAGAATCGGTGCAGCACTTCTTCACTAGAAGAGTTTTCACTACAAAACACCGTCACTTAGCCTACCAACAAAGGTGCAAACTTATAAAACGGGATCCCCTGTGGCTTCTTAGATTACAGAAGGGTCTATTTTTATTGTTTAAACTTTTGAATAGCCGAATCTTTAATCCTCTCAGTACAATAAGGCAGCTCGAGCACTCTCGGTGCACCACTCATCGAAATGTCTTTTGATTTCTTCCTATGGCACGCACAGTTAAGTACCGGCAATTCTTTTCAGTAAAAGCCATATCAATCTGGAGTAGGCTGCCCAGAACAACTTTCACGAATTTTGGGCGCTGACTCGGTGGAATCTCTGTTTCACTCTGATGGCGATCGTGGACTTCGAACCATGCCAGGCCTCATACTGAAGATAATGCTGCTGAAGCTGCGGCCCGCAATCGGGTAACCATTCAGCCGACAGTGCGCAACTTTTGCCGACAACTTTTGAAGGAAAACTAAGAACAGTGTGTTCTAGTGCTAACTCTCTCCGTCCAGAACTAATGTCCCTTAACGATATTCAACTTTTCTCCTGCTGAGGTGTCAACTCAGTTTACAACTGTACATGTATTCCGTTTGTATCGCTCCTTCGAAGTCAGGTTTTTTCCACTTCAAACAAACTCCCTATCTTGCCCAGTATTGACAAAACAAAAAATTGAAATAAAACCAACAATGGCTGCAAAAGAGGGAGTTTGTTTTAGTTTTTTTCCAGTCTTCGAGGTGTTGG
>JAYGXS010001933.1:0-11898 GCA_036362985.1 Ligula intestinalis | reverse complement strand
TAGTGTTAGACTGTATTCTGCAGAGTCAGACAAGTACTCTTACCACAAAACTACATTTGGATGGAGAAAACTCCATCTGCCATGTAGCGCTCCAACTTGAGAGGGTATGCAAGTCTGCGTTAACTTTATCAACACAACTACTGGCCGTGTCCTTAGAAAATGAGTAAATACACTTAAGGTCATCAGCATAAATGAAATTTTCCGAATTATTTAACACTGTTGAAATTTCATTTTTGTAAAGAATGAAAAAGAAGGGAGCAAAAACCGTGCCTTGTAAAAGGCCACTCATGATCGGCTGAGGCATCGAGTAGCTATTGCCTACTAAGACCTTCTGGCTGCGGTTGACAGGTAGAAGGCAATGAAATAGAGGAGGGGAGGCCTGATGCCTAGGGCTTACAGTTTCACTAAGAGGCGCCTATGCGGCACCTTGTAAAAAGCTTTACTAAGGTCAAAGTAAATCACGATGACTGATTGCTGTTCATTACGAAGTGTAGTAACCAGGTAAAGGAATGCCAAGTTGCAGGTTTCGCATAATCTTCCAGGTAGAGGCATTGAATAGTTTATTTCCTACACAAAAATCAAGAATTTGATTAATAATGATCTTTTCCAAAAGTTTGGCTAGAGCCGGGGTTTTATGAACACCTCTGTAGTTATTTACGTCCGAACGAGATCCTGACTTAAAGACTGGAAGAATAATAAATGTTTTCTATGAGTCAGGAAAGAAACTGTTTAGTAGATAAGCTGAGAATAGATAACTAAGCAATCGGGGGAAGCTGAATACTCTCTTGATAAGTGAATTTGGAAGGCCGTCAGTTCCCGAGGAGTGCGAGTTTTTTAGACGAATAATGTGCTACCGAATTACTTCTCTGGAGAAATCTATGGTACTGATAGTATTGACTGAGCATGGTTGAAACGACGGGACCGGTTCAGATTCCATCGTAAGGTGCTTTGCAAAGAATGCATTGAACAGTTCAGCCTTCTCCGACTCATCTTGCACAAAGTTTTTATTTTCATTCAGTAAAGGGGGGATTTCATGACCTGGTTTAGCGGAGGACCGACGACGGAACAGTTGGGCAATAGATTTTGCAGAGTTTAACTCGCTGAGTGCGCAAGATTACCTCAGTTTGTCACGTGCAAGCTGAATCTTAGAGGCTAATTCGAAAATATCTGCGATTATAAGGTGCACAGGTAATGAACTGGTAGACTGGTCTTTCAACTGTCATTGCAATTTCTTAAGTCTAGACAAAAGAAAATGAGAAAGTGTGGGGTCCGAAGTATAAGGCTTAACATTTTTGATCGGCACAAATTCCAAAATGCTATTTGAAATTGCCGTCATTAAGTCACAGAGAATTGTTACACTGTTCGTGGAGGAAAGCTCCTGCCAGTCTAGTGAGTCCATAAAGTTGTTAATTAAATTAATATCAGTTTGGTCAAACGCACGGTAGGTACGAGTGGTGCTAGCCTTTTTCGTAGAAGCAAGCGGAAGACAACAATGGATTAAATTATGGTCACTTGGGAATAGGTTCTGATTGTAGTCAACAAAAAGGGGGGAAATGTCATTCGTGAAAATTAAATCTAAAATATGCTGATCCCTTGTTTGGGAACAGACCAACTGAGACCAGTTTGAAAAATTGATGGTATCTAGGAAGGGTTGAAATCTGGATGGACAACTGTTCAATGACCGATCAATTTCGGGAAAGTTGAAATCCCCAGCGATAACTTTAGCATCAAAGGCTGACTTCGAAATCAGCCTAAATATTTCGCAAAGCTTTTTATCATCTTCGGATGATGAGTTAGGGGGACTATAAATGCATCTGATAATCGCCTTTTGACGGGGAGATAGGATACGGGATGCAAAGCAGTAATTTCCTGAGAATGACTCAGAATCTAGGTCGAACGGGAAATGCTTAAAAAAAGCTTTAATATAGAGAAGACAACCGCCACCACGCTTACTAGGACGGTCTTTATGGTAGAAATCATACTCGTCTATTATGAGTAAAGCATCAGAAATAAGTGAATGGGTCCACGACTCTGTAATGCATATAGCATCTGGCTTCAGCTCGAACGCAGTAGCTCTAAGTTGAACCATCTTATTTAAAACAGATCTTGCATTAAGCAAGATGATATCGTGTGTAGCTTGAGTAATCGAACTAGGGTTATAAATAAATAAATAAATAAATAAATAAATTTTATATTTTAGGCCCGGAGGGCCTCGTCATTGCTAACTAAGTGCTGTGGAAAAATAAATACACAGTTGATAAATGCTGCTCTCCATGAAACAACCACATAGACAGCGGGAGCGTTTAGTAGTGTTGGTAGATAAATTCAGATTCACCAACATATCGTCGTTTTAAAATAGTAGTCAACGCATGGTGAACTAAGAAGGAAGCAGTGAAAAAAAACTCCTACCATTTAAGCTGGGGCGGATTTCAGCGAACCCCTGCTTAAAAAAAACAAAACGTAGGAGAAAAAAACTGCTTCAAAAAGTTAAGGGGTTTGGTTGATAGGATTGATTGTAGTGCAAATGAGACAGGACTGTTGATGAGAACGAATGAGGGTGGGAAACGCTTCTTGTGATTGGCGAAATCATATAATAGCAGAGGCTGTCTTTCACCATTGTTACACCGCCCGACTGGCTTCATGATCAACCATCAGGGAGATGAGACCGGAGGAGACCATCGCGGACAACAGAGTCAGGAAGATGAGGGAACGGCAGAGGTCATCTGATCATCAACGAAACGTCCGAGCTGTGACCTTGTAGACTGCGGAGTTTAGCGACAAGCTGGCGAAAATAGCAGAACCGCCACGAGCATGACTAAGGACCATGAAGCCTATCGTCAGGGTAGTAAAACGGAGAATAGAGAAAATGGCAATGATGACTGGACAGAGAAGTGGACGAAACATCGTTGCAAATATCACTGAAAGAATGAAGAAATAGACATGTATGGAAAAAATTTGATGTAAACATAACAACCTCAGATACCAGGGGGACCCTTTTCAAAGTCCAAAAGTTGTGTGTTTGGGAAGGAGACAGATAACAAGGACTTTATATCTTCCGAAGATAAGTGTTTGCGTTATTTGACTTTAAAACCTGTTAAGTTAGACGACAGCCTAATTTTGAGGGGAATATTATTCCAGAGGAAGGCATATTTGGAGGCAAAGAAGTGAGAATGGTTCGAAGTGGAGCTTAAGGGGGGTGCAATAATCCTGGAGGAATTACGGGTGGCATAAGGTCTATCTGCGGGAATGAGAGCGTTGATTCGTGGAAGGTTAGGGGTAGAGTTAACGCGAAAGAGGAAACAGAGGCCCGCTTCGAGTCTTCTGACCCAAAAAAATGTCATGTTCGCTAACTGACATCTCTCCGTATAAGAAAGCGTGGATCGAGGAAGAGCGAATATTTTGCGAGTAAATACCCTCTGTACATTTTCAATCTTACTGCGGTCTGAAGCATTCATTAGACCAAAGAGGGGACAGCAGTATTCTAGGATGGGAAGAACATACATACGATAAAGTTTTAACTTCATTTCCAGCAGGAAGAAATAGTGTGATATAAAACCACATATCTGTGCAGCCTTCGCAGATATTTGATCCGCATGAGGCGACAATGCTAGTTTACTTGTGTAGCTTAGACCTAAGTCTTTTAAAGTGGATCGTTCTAAAAGTGGAGCATTTTGAAAGACTAGGGGACGAGGAAGCTTGGCGGGACCGATAAAACATGAAACTACACTTGGATGGAGAGAATTCCATCTGCCAGGTAGCACTCCAACGTGAGAGTGTAAGTAGGTCCACATTTATTTTACCAACGCATATGCTTGCCGTGTCCTTAGAAAACGAGTATATGCATTTTAGGTCGTCTGCATAAATGAGATTGTGTGAATTTTTAGAACAGTCGAAATTTCGTTTATGTATAGAATGAAGAGTAATGGACCCAAGACAGTGCCTTGAAAAACGCCACTCGTGATCAGCTGAGAAGTGGAGTAACTATTACCCACTAGGACCTCCTGGCTGCGGTTAGACAAGTAGGAACCGATGAAGTCGAGGAGAGGGGGACGGATGCCAATGGCTTCCAATTTTACCAGAAGCCGTCTGTGCGGTACCTTGTCGAAGGCTTTGCTCAGGTCAAAGTAGATAACAACCACGGATTGCTGCTCGTTACGGAGGGAAGTGACGTGGTTAAGAAAAGCTAAATGACACGTCTCGCATGATCTTCCGGGTAGAAAACCATGCTGCGAGTCACTTAAAAGCTTATTTTTTAGGCAAAAATCGAGAATTTGATTAAAAATTATCTTCTCCAGAAGTTTAGCTAGGGCCGGGGTTTATGTACACCGTGGTAGTTATTTATTTCTGAACATATCCTGATTTAAGGACTGGAAGAATAATGGATGTCTTCTAAGTGTCAGGAAAGTAACCATTTAAGAGATATACTGAAAATATATGGCTAAGTAATTTGGGAAAGGTCGACACTCTTTTGATAACTGAATTGGGGATACCATCAGTTCCGGAAGAGTGCGAGTTTTTTAGACAAATTATCTGCTTACGAATTAATTCTATGGAGAAATCAATGTTTCCGAGAGTATTGTCTGAGTATGGTTGAAACGACGGGACCGGTTCGGATTCTGTCGTAAAATGCTTCGCAAAGAAAGCATTGAATAAGTCAGCCTTATCAGACTCATCTAATACAAATGTTTTGTTTTCATTAAGCAATGGGGGTATTTCAATTCCTCGTTTTGCGGAGGCCCTACGACGAAACAGTTGTGCAACCGATTTTGCTGAGTTTGACTCGCTCAGGGCGCAAGATTCCCTGTGCTGGTCACGTGCAAGACGAATCTTTGACGCTAATTCGAAGATCTCTGCGATCCTTAAATGCACAGACAGCGAACTAGTAGATATATCTTTCAGCTGCCTCCTCAATTTCTTTAGTCTGGGCAAAAGAAAATGAGGGATGGTCGATTCTAGTGTGTAGGGTTTCGCAATTTTAGTGGGCACAAATTCCAGCATTTTAGTAGAACCGACCGACATGAGTTCAGAAAGATATGCAGCGTCGTTAATGGAGGAGAGGCTCTGCCAATCTAATGAGTCAAGAAAATTGTTGATTGAGCTAATATCTGCGAGGTTGTACGCATGATAGGTACGACTAGCACTAGCCTTTTCCGTAGAAGGAAGCGGAAGGCAACAGTGAATTAATGTGTGATCACTTTGAAAGATGTCCTGCTTAAAATCAACGAAGAGAGGGGCAATACCATTAGTGAAAAGCAGATCTAGGATATGATTCTGTCTTGTTGGGGAACTAACCAGTTGAGACCAGTTAGAAAAATTAATGGTATCCAGGAAAGGCTGAAATCTAGGTGGGCAATAGTTTGAAAGCCAGTCGATTTCAGGAAAATTAAAATCTCCAGCGAAAATTTTAACTTCAAAAGTGGATTCTGAAATAAACTTGAACATTTCACACAAATTTGCATCTTCTTCAGATGAAGAGTTAGGAGGATTTTATACACATCCGATAATCGCCTTTTGCCAGGGCGACAGGATAATAGAGGCGAAACAGTAATTTCCAGAGAAGGACGTGCTATTTAGATAAAACGGAAAGTGCCTAAATGACGTTCTAATATAGAGAAGACAACCACCACCACGCTTATTAATGCGATCGTGACGATAGAAATCATAATCGTCTATGATAAGGGAGGAGTCAGAAATGATTGGATGGGTCCAAGATTCTGTTATGCATATAACATCAGGCATCATCTCAAAAGCGATAGCTCGAAGTTGAGCCATTTTATTTATAACGGACCTGGCATTAAGCACTATGACATCTAGTGTGTTTCGAGTCAGAGGACTATGGCTATAGTTATTCATAAAAAAGAATTTGAGGGTGGGTAGACAAACGGTAGGCCGTTATTATTTGTGGAATAAGTACTGACGGGTATGGAGCTGTTAGCATACGGGTAGCCAACAATCGATGGCTGATAAGGTCTGAGATATCTAGGGGCCTCGCTTTCTGGCAGGGAAAAATGAGGAGATGGTAAACCAAAATAAGCTTCTGGGGAGTTTGGGAGGAATGAGGGGAGGTGAGAAGACATGTAGAAGGTAGCAGGTTAGGTTGGTAGAGGATGGGTAAAGGAACTGATAAGGGGGAACGGTGACATAAAATTAGTGTTAGGGCCGCTCGCGTAAGGACTAGCGTTCTTAATCAGTGAATGTCCTGTACGGCAACTCCGATTAGAATTAAAACTATACCAGTTAGGGTTACTGCCGTGCAAATTAAATTTTTCATGGTTCGGGCCCGGCGTGTTCAATAACGCATTATACGGGGGAATAATATGACTCCCACGGTCAAAAGAGGAGCTAGGTTGTGGTAGGGAAGCGCTCGGCCTAAACGCTTTCGATGGTGTTGGCGACATTCTTAATGAACTTGTTGCCGCGTTAGAGGCGGCGGAATTTATCGATCGTTGGACAGAGAATGTATTAAGACTAGTATTAATCGAAGTAGATGACGGAGCGGCGGGCCTTGACGGTCCCGATATCAAGAGAGATGGGCTAACTGGTGCACTGATATTTATGGACCTATGACAAGATATTCGGGAGGTAGGGATAGCAGGTGTACTGTCGGTTATGGGACTAGGAAAAGACACCTGGGAGGCAGGGATAACGGGTGCACTGACGTTAGTGGGTGTATGGCCAGTTATGCGGGGGGGGGAGGATTAGCGAGTGCATTTACCCTATCGGGACTACGAACAGATTTAGGAATAGTAGGCTGAGAAGTCATTGGTCTATTGGACTGGAGAGCCGTAATTCTTCGCTCCATTGGTGTAAGATCTCGACAGAGGAAACTTTTAGTCCTTTCTAAATATCGGGAAATGCGACCTCGTTGAGCAAAGATTGAATCCACCTCGATCGGTGAAAACAATTTAACTAGGATGGGCGGGTTTTTGCTACGCGATTGGAGGCGTTTGGCTTCTGCAATTTTGTAGTTGAAACCACCCGAACATAGAAAATCTTTTGCGATATCCAAAGGGCGACTGATAATGGAGGAATTTTTTAGTATAAAGTTAAAGCTTCGCTTTTGTCTATCAAAAGCTTCCGTGGTTATAAGATGGACGAGGGAGTCTAACTTTTTACAATCTTGCGAGGGCACATCTGATAACTTGCCATCAAACAGATTGCCTAGTATTGATAAAACAGAACCGAACTTCATCATGAAGTCATTACAGTTCTGTAATGCAGATAAATCAATTTGCTTAGCCTTGACAATGGGCTGCATGTTGATATCAAGGCATTGACTAATAGGCGTGATCAGGCACCGCTTGGGTCTGGGAGCAGATATCTTACGATGAGCTATAATTTTTGTTCTCGTAATTTTGATAAAAACTGCTTTAAATGTAAGATGATTTATAAAAATTCAGCCTTATATGACTTACGACAAATAATTAGAGGGAAATTAACAAATACTGTAGCTATTTTTTTAATAAGCACTTTAAATTTATTTGAAATAGTGTATTCAATAGTGGGAAACGACTCAGCCTTTGAAGGTCTCAAGAATATTCTGATCTTGACGATTTCTTTTACTAGGCCGCGAATTTGCTGGTTTGAAGAGGTTGTGTTCGGTTTAAATAGGTTGCGTCTCGGTAGAATTGGTTGGAAAACAAAATCTTCTTAAATTCCGATTTCAAAAGATCGTCCACGCAAGAAAAATAATTCCAGCAGTGTGGAAAAAAATTGTTTACGAAAGGTTGCAGCTACAATATCCAAGATCGTAATTGATGGGGGATATCGATGTAGAATTGTCCTAGGAGGAGCGAGGGGAAATATCGACTGTGATCTTGTAGGGTCACTTGAATTTTGTATTTAGTAATCAAAATTTGTAGGTTGGTATTTGGATTGGAAGTTTGAGAATAGCCAGCAACTGGATTAGGACGATTGGCATAACTGCGAGGTAGCAGTCTAATAGCTTCTGTTATTTTATAGTTAAATCCATAGGAGTAGAGGAAATGCAGTGCATCGTCCATTGGCCGAATTGATTTCGAAACATTTTTCAGAATTAAATTGTACGTCCTTGTTTTGTCTATCTTGTGACTCACTTGCGACCAAATTAACGAGAGTATCTAAACGTTTGCATTCCTGGGAGGAAACTGCAGAGATATTCCCATCAAATTGGGTCCCGAAGATTGAGAGAACTGACTCAAATTTCAATATAAACTCGGAGCAATTTTTCATTGCAGACAAATCTATTTGCTCGGCAATCAGATCAGGCTGAATACTGATGTTAGGCTGAAGACTGATATCAGTAATGATGTTTGCCTTTCGCAGACACCACTTGGGTCTGGAATTCTGAGGCTTCCCACTGAATGAAAGTGTCGCCTTCATACTTTTCGAAGCAAAGTAGTAGATAAATCACGAAAACAGTCAGGAATTCAGAATGAAGTAACTGTTTAAGCTTATATAAGTTGCTGAAAGCAACACAGATGGTTAAGAGAATACTAGGTAAGCAAGCAGAGACCAAACCAACACAACGAATGGAAGCAGATTTTTCAAGCGTAAGGACTGGTACTTACGGATAATTTATATCAGAAAACGAAAGACTAATAGTCGTATCTTCTGATAGATAAATCGATTTATGTAAGACAATGCCGAAAATTTCATAGAAGGTCTTTTACGTAATAGCGATTGGCTACTAACTTTCGCCAAGTTATATAATCAGATGGGATGATGTCAGTTAGCTCGAGCCAGCAAGTGTAAATGAAATAAAGAGCAGACAGTGAAACAAACTCCTAAGACATAGCTCAGAATTCACAAGATGGAAGGAAGTTTATGTTTTTTTAGGAGAAAAACTGTCACTCGTGGGAGAAAGTGTTTGAAAAATATTCCAGGATGCAGCTGTTAATGTTGGCGGCAGGTAAGGGGGTCTACCACGACTTATATCCTGATCGGAAGTGCCATACGGCTCGAGGACGAGACAGCAGAGTCACGAGAACATCCCGAAACATCGGAGCTGTGACCACGATACGCCTTTATCAATTTCCGGGACCGTCATAAACGCGACGAAAACAGGAGAAGCCGCCACTATCGCAACTATCCGTTAATGGTCGAAATAAGCCAGCTGCATGAACAAGGATAAATTAAGTGGAAAGAACAATTTCATAATTAAATGTTATTCAAACGAAGCAAGTTATATTATACGAAATAATATATTTCCTTCGTCTGATGAAGTGGGGGTTTGGTTCACGCCTTCACTGAAGCCATCACTCCACGTCCTGAAAGTGGCTAAATCCGCAATGTCGAGCTTGGATCTAATCAAGGGCGCATTTATTAAGTTTGATAAAGTTGTATTTGGCATGTTCGTACGACCCCAACTGGAATTTGCCATCCAAGCCTGGAGAGCTTGGACAGTGAAAGACCAAAAACCCTCGAAAGGGTACAAAGACTCGCAACAAAATTAGTACGAGGTCAACGGAACTTCCATTATGAAACCCGATTGGTAAATCTTGACTTGTTTCCTCTGGATTACAGGCGGCAACGTGGGGACCTAATCCAGGCATTTCGCATGTTGCGCGGTCAGGATTGCTGCCTCCAAACAAATGACTTCTTTGAGCGGGCCACCACCTCTAGGCTGCGAGGACACCCCCTCAAATTACGTGTGACTGGGGCAAGACTTGACCCAAGAAAATTCTTTTTTTCTAAGAGGGTAATCCAGGCATGGAATACCCTTCCTGCGGATATTGTCATGTCCCCTTCCGTGGATGTTTTTAAAGCAAACCTAGACCGATTTAATGAGTATCGTCACGATTAAGTACTCCAAATCCAATCACTGAAGTATTCTGAATCCAAAAATTGAAGTGCTCTACATCCAAACCCTGAAATGCTAGAAATGCTATAAATATATAATAATAGTAATTTGTAAGTAGTATTATTATTATTAGTACTTTACCAAAAGCGTTTCAGACATTATCTAGCTATGACGTCTCTGCTCACTATGCGATCTGCGCCGATCGTGTCTGAGCACGCATCTACCGCACCTATTGTCCGAGGCTACGCGGCCCTGTCAACACTTTCAACAATTTCAGTGTCATCCTACGATGCACTTGGGAGTTCAGACCATCTTACAGTTGTTAGTGAACTAGAACTGGAGGCGGATAAAACATTATCCCAAAAGCATAGTCTTTATCATGACTTCGGATCAGCAAACACGGCGGATCTACTGGCACATCTAAACGCTCTCGACTGGTCTGAATTTTTCCATTGTTTGGATGATAATTTTTGTACCGATACACTGTACAAAGTGCTGGATTCATTCATCCTCCAATTTGTGCCGCGTAAAAAGGTACTACATGTCAAAAATGAAATGTACCTTCCGCTGTCTTTCCGCCGTAGGCTGCTTAGGCTCTCTCGTCGTTTGCATCAACAGAAAGACACTTCCGTTCAGCCCTTGATCACACTGATCTTTGAGCAGGCTAAGAAGTTCTCCGAAGTAAAGCAGATAGCCGATGAGGTCAACTTCACTGAAAAACCTTCTCTAAATGTTGCGAAACTCTTTTTGCGCACAGTCAAAGCGCAAAGGAAATTGCAACACCCCAAGCTTCAAGACGCCCTAGGAAACCCCATAGTTGACACTAAGTTGACCGCCGATAGTTTCAATGCATTCCTGTCCGAAACGTTTAGTGAAAACTCGTTTGCTGCACTTCCGGCTATCCGGGCTTAGACGGGTGCCGTCCTAGAAACCATTAGTTTTACCGTCTGGGACGCGACCGTAGCCATCCATCGTTATCGTCAATCTTATAGTTCAGGACCAGATGGCGTTCCAGTTAGCCCAGTGGTGTAGCACATGGCGCCTCACCCTTTCATGGCACAAACGTTCCGTTATGGTTGTTGGCGACGATCATCAACCGGAATTAAGCATTGACGGCCACGAATTAAATGTCCCAGGAGTTATCAAGGATTTGGGCATATCCTACTCTTATAGTCTCAATTTGTCAGAGCACTGTGCCCTGATAGTCTCGAAAGCACGCCGAACCACTGGATTCATCCTTAGA
This sequence comes from Ligula intestinalis, assembly GCA_036362985.1. NCBI lineage: Eukaryota > Metazoa > Platyhelminthes > Cestoda > Diphyllobothriidea > Diphyllobothriidae > Ligula > Ligula intestinalis. The sequence continues at coordinate 874 of JAYGXS010001933.1, read as the reverse complement.
AATTTTAAGACTTTAAAGCTTAGAACTAGCCTTTATAATATGTACATGAGACCTAGTCTTGAATACTTCTCGCCCCTATTTAGTCTTCTGCGCACGTATGAACGGAAGAAAATAGAATCGGTGCAGCACTTCTTCACTAGAAGAGTTTTCACTACAAAACACCGTCACTTAGCCTACCAACAAAGGTGCAAACTTATAAAACGGGATCCCCTGTGGCTTCTTAGATTACAGAAGGGTCTATTTTTATTGTTTAAACTTTTGAATAGCCGAATCTTTAATCCTCTCAGTACAATAAGGCAGCTCGAGCACTCTCGGTGCACCACTCATCGAAATGTCTTTTGATTTCTTCCTATGGCACGCACAGTTAAGTACCGGCAATTCTTTTCAGTAAACGCCATATCAATCTGGAGTAGGCTGCCCAGAACAACTTTCACGAATTTTGGGCGCTGACTCGGTGGAATCTCTGTTTCACTCTGATGGCGTTCGTGGACTTCGAACCCTGCCAGGCCTCATACTGAAGATAATGCTGCTGAAGCTGCGGCCCGCAATCGGGTAACCATTCAGCCGACAGTGCGCAACTTTTGCCGACAACTATTGAAGGAAAACTAAGAACAGTGTGTTCTAGTGCTAACTCTCTCCGTCCAGAACTAATGTCCCTTAACGATATTCAACTTTTCTCCTGCTGAGGTGTCAACTCAGTTTACAACTGTACATGTATTCCGTTTGTATCGCTCCTTCGAAGTCAGGTTTTTTTCACTTCAAACAAACTCCCTATCTTGCCCAGTATTGACAAAACAAAAAATTGAAATAAAACCAACAATGGCTGCAAAAGAGGGAGTTTGTTTTAGTTTTTTTCCAGTCTTCGAGGTGTTGG
>JAYGXS010001929.1:0-11906 GCA_036362985.1 Ligula intestinalis | reverse complement strand
GAAGCTGATCGGGTGCGCCCCATCTACAAATCCAACCATTAAAATGGCCTGGGAGACTGTTTCGGCAAAGACATCGGGCAAGGCTACTACTTCAGTCATATTTGTGAAGAAATCAACCATCACAAAAAAGTACCGATTATGCCTGTACGACTTGGCAATGGGTCCGATGATGTCGACACCAACGCGCTCGTTGGGATACCCGGTCAATATTGGCTGAAGAGGGGCCCTGTTTAGCTGTCGCGGTGGCTTAAGTTGATTGCATAGGGTGCAGTACCGAATGTGATTCCACACGGAACGCTTTAATTTGGGCCAGTAATATCTACGCCTGAGTGCCCATTCGGTCTTATATATTCCTACATGTCCTAATCCGGTATGTATCCTCTCTATTACTTCGTCTACCATGGATAGAGGTAGCAAGATACGTCGTGGATGCTGATCACTCTCTCTATAATACAGGACACCGTTATCCAAAAATAACTTATCCAAAACTGTGTGCAGGCAGCGCGTTTCGTAGCTCTGCCCCCTTAAATCGTCCGTGCTCAACGACCGGGTTTCACTAATTTTTCTATGGTATATCGGCCCAATGTGCGGGTCTTCACGTTGTGCCTGCGCCCACATATAACTTTGGTCGTCGTGAAGCGATATCGCACTTATGTTTATGTCCGTACACGATGGACAATTTCCGTGCGGTCTATAGGGTTTCCTAGATAGGGCGTCAGCATTATTGTGCAGACGACCCAGTCGGTATAAACATTCGTACTCGTAGCCTGCTAGTTGCTCTTGCCATCGTGCGACTTGCCCTTCGGGGTTCTTGAAATTACGAAGCCAGGTTAGCGAGCTATGATCCGTTCTAACTATGAACTTCCGGTACTGTAGGAATGGTCGACATTCTTGAATGAAGAAGACGAGGGCAAGCATCGCTTTCTTAGTCACACAGTACCGCCTCTCAGCTTTGCTCAGGGATCGACTTAGGTACTGGATAACACACTCTGTCTTATCAGCTTGTCTTTGTGATAAAACAGCGTCAATCGCGAATTCACTTGCATCTGTGTCAAGTATAAATTCTCCCGCCTGTTGACCCACATTGGGGAACTCGAGGATTGGACTGGAACACAAGTTTTCTTTTAAAGTGTTGAAGCTCGCTGCACATTCGGGTGTCCACTTAAAGCGAACTCCCTTTTGCGTGAGCTTATTTAACGGTGCAGCTATATGTGCATAGTCCTTAACAAACTTCCTATAGTAGGAAGCGAGACCCGTGAAACTTCTGACTTCAGTCACATTGGTGGGTGTCGGCCACTCGCGGACTTCCGTAACCTTATCTATGTCGGTTTCGACCCCCGAGGCTGACACGACATGTCCTAAGAACTTAACTTTATCTCGTATGAGTACGCACTTTGCCGGCTTAAGGGTGAGACCTGCCTGTTTCAACACGTCGAATATCCTACGCAAATTATGCAAATGATCGTCGAAATCTTTTCCAAGAATAATGATATCGTCGAGATACACTAAACAGGTACTCGGGATAAATTGTGCTAGAACCTGGTTCATAAGCCTTTGGAAAGTACTAGGCGCATTAGCTAGACCAAAAGGCATAGTCTCGAATTCGTATAGTCCAGAAGGGACTGAGAAAGCAGTTTTCTCACGGTCGGACGGCCGGACTTCTACTTGCCAATATCCAGCAGCTAAATCTTACGTCGAGAACACCCGATTACCCGAAAGCGCATCTAACGTTTCATCAATGCGAGGTAACGGAAATGAATCTTTAGTCGTGACCTCGTTTAACTTACGATAATCTACGCATAGTCTTAATGTCTAGTCCTTCTTCATGATTAGAACGACCGGAGACGACCAGGGAGAGCTAGATGGCTTAATTATCTTTCGATCAAGCATATCGTCTATCATTGCCTTTAACTGTGTCTGGTAGAACACAGGTAGTCGTCGAGGCGGAATCTTAATAGGTCGGGCTGTTCCCGTATGTATTTCGTGATAAGCTGCATTGGTTTGGCCGTACGAACGACCGTCCCAATCAAAAATTTCCCTTAACTCATGAATTAGATTACCTAGCCTCGTAGAGCTAACCGAATCGAGCGAGGATGGAACTAACCCCTTAACACATTCGTCTAACTGGGAGGTGTTAACCTCGACCAGTATACGTGGCGCCTCGATATTAAAGGGAATTTCAATTCCACAAAAGCGTATACAATTAAGATTAAAATCTACTAAACATTCAAAAGCATGTAAAAAATCTGCTCCTAATATACATTTCCAAATGATATCTGGGCAAATAATAAATGTATGTGTAAATTTAATGCTATCAAACAAAAGCTCTAGTTCTACTATGCCATTGTGTCGCAGGGTGTTGCCATTAGCCGTTTTCAGACAAATTTTGGACTTACTGCAATATCAGGTGACCTCTGCCGTTCCCAAATCGTCCTGACTCTGTTGTCCGCGATGGCCTCCTCCGGTCTCACCTCCCTGATGGTTGATCATGAAGCCAGTCGGGCGGTGTAACAATGGTGAAAGACAGCCTCTGCTATTATATGATTTCTCCAATTACAAGAAGCGTTACCCACCCTCATTCGTTCTCATCAACAGTCCTGTCTCATTTGCACTACAATCAATCCTCTCAACCAAACCCCCTTAACTTTTTTGAAGCAGTTTTTTCTCCTACGTTTTGCTTTTTTTAAGCAGGGGTTCGCTAAACTCCTCCCCAGCTTAAATGGTAGGAGTTTTTTTTCACTGCTTCCTTCTTAGTTCACCATGCGTTGACGACTTTTTTAAAATGACGATATGTTGGTGTATATGAATTAATCTACCAACACTACTAATCGCTCCCGCTGTCTATGTGGTTGTTTCATGGAGAGCAGCATTTATCAACTGTGTATTTATTTTTCCACAGCACTAAGTTAGCAATGACGAGGCCCTCCGGGCCTAAAATATAAAATTTATTTATTTATTTATTTAACCTTCGCTTGAAGTTTAAGAAATGTTTCTAGCCTAATAAGGGAGCACCCAGCCCCTGAATCAACTAAACATGGCAACTAAGAGTTTCCTATAATAGTATTAATAACTGGGAAAGACTTAGTGGAACCTATGTTCGTAATACACATATCAGTTATCAAAAGGCACTTACCGGATTGTTCGTCCTCACCTGGGGTGATCACATGAACACCGGGACTATATGGGGGGCGGTTCTGTCTCGTCCGTTGTTTCTCCAATTCCCTCGAGGAGTGGGCTGTGTTGGGCCTCGCCTAGAAGAGGTCGGTTGTGGAGGTCCAGTCCAGCCAGCAACATTCTGTGGCTGTCCATGCCAGGGTTGTGAAGGACGCTGCCACGGTTGAGGGAAGCCGTAGGACGGATAGGTTGGCGGTGGAGGATTCATCTGCGTAAGAGGACTCATCTGCCACTGAGCCGTCTGAGTGCCTATATCGCGGGATAGGCACTGTTTCGTGGCGTAGACGCCAACCGTCTTTGGAGGCCGGGGACCGAATATGTCGCGGGTCATCTGTGGGACAGCGTCACGCTGGGGCACGGCAATGAAGGCTGCCTCCTCTTGCTGGGCATATTCTAGAGCCTTCTTAATGGTGGTGGGTGTCTTTCGAGCAAACTCACGCCTAACGTCATCACTAGCTATACCTTCTAAAAAAGATGTCCAGGATCTTTGTTTCCAGATCAGCGAAGCTGGAGTCTGGAAAAGCTTTGTGAGCTAAGACGCGGAGATGGCGTTGGTATTCGCCAACTGACTCTCCGGTCATTTGTCTCCTGGTTCTAAGAGCTTGACGACTGTTCCATGGCGTGACTGGAACACCAAACTCTCGTCTGAGTCTGTCAAATATGGTGGCCGTGGTTAGTGATGACGTTACGTTACAGGCCCTAGCAACGCCCAGCATCTCGTCGTCCACGCATTTGAGGACGACAGCAGATCTGCTACCTTCACCAATTGTGTCGATGAAGGTCTTCATGCGGCTCTCCCATAGGTCGGAATCGTCTGAGGGCGAGAACCTATTTGGCCGCGTTGTCCTTGACGCAGGAGAAGTCACCTTCTCCATTGCCGTTACGAGACGAGCGAGTAGGTCGTCCATGTTGATATCCAACCGCTGCCATCAATTTGTAACGAACCGAGACGACCGATGGGCGATTTCGTGCGACTATAACCCGAAACAGAACAACGAATGCGATTACTAGATGAAAACGACCGAATCCAAAGAAGAACAAGACCGTTTAAACAAAGACTGCTACTCTTAAACTTTACTACTATTTGAAGGACTAATTTAATAGTCCTGGCTACAACAATCGGAACAATCAGTAAAGTCGTCCTTCGGCGGGGATGATTGACTGTCGTGGTCCTGGTCCGGGTCCTGGTCCTGGCCGGAGATGTCTTCTGGGAGACGTTTGGAGGCGGCTGCCGGGAGCCATGATCATTCTTCCATAGGGCCGTCTATATATAGTAAGCGAAAGCAGGATTAAGTCTATATTATAGAAGATAAACCAATGGGAATGCTTAATTTATACAATAGCCAATAGCATAAACTCGCCGACATAAAATAGCCGATCAGTTAGCCAATAGGCTTATGTCCGCTTGAAATAACCAAGTCGTGACACGGTACGCCGCCATCTTTAATAAAGTGCAAACTGAACGAAAATTGAGGCCATCTTAAGGGTATTTGTTACAATATTTAGCTCAATAAAACAATTATAAGTGGCTTTTATTTACTTTCTACTGTTAACTTTTTACGCAGGTAACCTTAACGGACCTTGTGAGCTTGGCGCGCAACTCGATTTTTCGCAGCTAAGTGAATTTTCAAATTTTTATAGGATTTTATCGTATCCTGTCGACTTTATTGGCATAATTTTCGTTCATAATTTAAATTTCTAACCCCTAAGCCACTCCACAAACTGATGGTCGTTTTCTTTGACTATAGGTGAAAATATACAGCTTTCTACTGTTTCAACCGACATAGCCTCCTAGGAATTCTCTAAGATTCAGTTGAAAAACACGTAATTAAGTATGTGAATATTAAATCAGATTGTATGTTTTGAAAGAATACTCTTTTTCCAACAAGAAATAGTGTTTACTGGTGGAAATATCAATCCAGATATTTTCACCCTACATAGCCTCATAATTTCACCCGACATAGCCTCATCTGAATGTTTAATTTAGATGGCAAATTTTAAAAAGATTTCGCAATTTCCAACAAGATTCAGTTTACACTCGTTGCAATATCAATCGAGTGAGTTTTCATCCAGCGTAGACTCGTCAATTTTATTTTCTGTATAAGAGAAACTTTCTTGCATTGCCTTCATTAAAAATATATCTAACTGCATACCCTTCTGGTATTTTAAACTTCAATATGAAATTACAGTCAGTTTTTAGACGAAAATCACCCCTTAACTACCCTCTTTGTGTTAAATTTTTCCAAGATCAACCCGTCTTAAATATGAAAAAACTGAATCTTGATGCTTTGGACACTTTTAATAATTTCATGTCTCAATATGGATGTTTGCTTACGGTTCTCAGTACCATCTTTGACGGAAATGTCTTTTCGCTCACTTCTCAGCAATGTGAGAAATTAGAGCCCTTCATCAATGTGGTGTCTACTGAGACCTGCGACCGGCAAAAAAGAAGTTATAATTTTCTTTTAAAGAATGTCCCAAAAAGTAAAATTCCGCTAGACGTCGCCTGTCAATTCCTTTACTCGTGTGGCTTTAACTTTAAGGTCGCAGAAGCTAAAAGATTGTCCTCTCGAAGCGAAAATCCGCCGATTTCGGTCAAACTTTTTTCGGCGATAAAAGTTGACAACCTCTTCTCTCAGCATGAGCGTTCAGCTCAATACCTGAAAAAACATAAGGTTTTTATATGTAGGGATATAACCCCCACGGAACGTAGGATTTCGCCTGCATCTGAAAAAACTAGGCCCACTCCTACCCCTTCTATTCCAAATGTGGTATCTGAGGTCGACGCAATTTCACGTCCCTCCGGATCAGCGACAACGTTAAGCTCACCCGAAACCTCACTCGCAGTCCTTACTCCTGAGGCCGGCGCAAGTTCACGTCCCTCTGGATCAGGGACAACGATAATTTCACCCGAAACCTCACCCGCAATCCTTACTTCTGGCTCGAGTAAAATTCCGTCGCCTTCCGAGCGAACCTCGCCTGCTAAAGAAGCTAAACCTAATTGACCTAAACGTGCCCCCGTAAATCGAAGCCAATTGCAAAAATCAGTAATTAACCTAACTATGGAAACAATGCTAACATTTCAGCATCTACACCAGATGTAAACACTCATGTTTTTACTTTTCCAATCCCCAAAATGGCCCACAATCTACAATTAATTCACTCTAATAATACTATGAATAGCTTTTCGCAACCTTTAATGCCATTTTCGAATGCCTGTCCTCCGAAAAATTATGCTGACACTTCAGCATCTATAGCAGATGTTAATACTCGCGTTAGTTAATTTCCAAACCCGCGAATTGCCCAAAATAAACACATAATCAAAACTACTTTTTATGATCATAGTCTTCCATACCCATTTAGGTAATTTTCAAGCGTGCGTTTTCCGCAGAATCAGGCTGACTCTTATCATAATCCTCTTTACGACCGCCTCCTACCTTTCTTACTCCACAAAACGGGCACCCTTTCCTCAATTTTCAAGCAAATCTGCCGCCATACAATAATCCTAATTTATTTAACAATTATATTTCAGCTAATTGTAGACCACAGCAATCTTGCTTTCCGCCTTTTGTTTCTCCCATGCCAGTTCCCTTTCCGCCACCGAGTTTTCCTTTTTTATAAATACGGATGAGCGTAAACTGCATCTCAGGAATACGCTCAGTATAGTTTCTCTCTCATTTGTAAATAAAATGACAGAGCTCAGAACAGTAGCTTTTGAGCTTAATCCAGATGTAATTCGTATCACTGAATCTTGGGCTCACTCTCTTATCTCTGACTCAACGCTCGCTATAGATAATTTTAGTTTGTACCGACTAGGCCGCATTGAAAAACGTGGCGGTGGTTGCCTTCTTTATATCAAATCATCTTTTGTACATTTCCCGTTTCATCTGAGCATTTCATCGTTTTCGGGAGATGTTTGCTTTATTTCAGTCATCCTCCCGCACAATAAAAAAGCCGTAATTGGCTGTGTTTATAATCCCCCATGTTATTCTGGTAATGAAAGTGCGCTCTGCGAACTGTTTGCAAAAGTTGCAGAAGCTGAAGTTGATGTGAAAATAATCATAGGTGATTTTAATCTGCCAGACGTTGACTGGGAAGCAAATACTTGTCCGCCAAAATTTCAAAAATTGGTAGAAACTATTAATTTTGCAAACATGTCACAACTGGTCAGTTCAGTGACTAGAAATGAGAGCATATTAGATTTAATTTTTACAAATGACGTCCACCCTCTCTTTATGAATTTTCATCTTGATCTCTTCACAAGTGACCACGCCTTAATTCAGTGTTGTTTTCCAGTCTCTCTTTCAAAAAAGCCTGAGGTAAAATGCAATAACCTCGATTTTGCTAACGCAAACCTTGAACTCATAAATGACTTCGTAAGTACTCTAGATTGGCATACTATTTTTTCAATGAATGATCCAATTTTTTTCAATGAACTTTTACAAAACCTTACAAAAAAAAAATCAGACGTTTATCCCACTTAAGCCTATTAAATCAAATTCAGCTTCCTCTACCGTTCCACATTTTCTCCAAAATAGACTTAAAAATTTACGGAAGCAACTTAAGGATCCATCTTATAGCTCTTTGTCGGTGCACTTAAGGATAGCGCAAATATTTGAATTAGCGCTAAAAATAAGGCTTGCACGAGATAAGCGTAGAGTCCCTGGCACTAAATGATGCTAACTCTTCCAAATCCGTTGCTCAAGTCTTCCGTTTTCGGTCATCCGCTAAGCTTCAGAAAGTCATTCCGCCTTTACTCGATAGTAGTTATCATTTTGTTACAGAGGATTTGGCAAAAGCAGAAATGTTAAATTCCTTCTTCGCCAAGCTCTTTACAATTGAGACTAGTCCAACACCCGAAATACCTCTGATGTGTGATGCAAATCTCACTTCAATTGATTTCTCACCTACAAGTATTCATAAAGAAATAGCTCGTCTCAACAATTCACATTGAGTCGGGACGGATAACATTCCAACCTCATTTATTAAGCAACTAAGAGATTTTCCTCCTTTACTGAGCAAATTATTTACAATATTTCTCGAAAACGGTTTTTTTCCTGATTCTTGGAAAACTTCTATTGTAATTCCAGTTTTTAAATCTGGTTCCAGATCTGACATTAAAAATGATCGCGGTGTTCATAAAACGCCTTCTCTAGCTAAACTGTTTGAAAAATTAATCGCCAATAAAATTACAGATTTTTGCATAAGCAATCAAATATTAAATATATCTCAGCATGGTTTTTTACCGGACCGATCTTGTGAAACATGTCATATGTCTTTTCTTAATCTCCTCACTTCTCTTCTTAACGACCATTTATCTGTGGAAGTCATCTATTTTGATCTTAGTAAGGCATTTGATAAAGTACCTCATAGGAGACTACTAGCCAAACTAGAGGCTATAGGATTTTGTAGTCCTCTCATTGACTTTATTAGATCATATCTTCCTAATCGAAAACAACAGGTCTTAGTGGGGTCCTCATACTCTATCCCTACCGCTATTTTAAGCGGTGTCCTTCAAGGTACCGTTCTGGGCCCCCTGTTGTTCTTGCTGCTCAGATATGCGGCTTCATCTCTCATAATTTCTACCTTCCCGAAATGAAGCTAAGACTTTATCGTATGTATGTGCTTCCTATTCTCGAATACTGTTGTCCATTCTTTGGTCTAATGAACGAATCTAGCCGTTCAAAAATTGAAAGTGTCCAAAGAAGATTCACTAAAAGGATCCTCTATCCGGCATTTTCAGATACTTCCTACTCAGATAGATGTGAGATAATGAAACTGAAATTTCTTTGGGTCAGGAGACTAGAAGCAGGGTTTTGTCTCCTGTTTCGCCTGAATAATAGTTCAAATCTCCCCAAGATATCTGCCCTTACTCCCGTTATTCGCCCTTACAACCTAAGAAATTCAACGTTGATTGTATCTCCTGCTGCTTCGTCCACTTCTAAACGTTCTCTATTTTTTGCTTCTAGGTATAGCTATCTTTGGAATAATTTGCCGATTGATATTCGGGCGTTGACTTGTCTATGCGCATTCAAGCGAAGACTGCACATTTATCTTAACACTGAATCTATTAACCTTTTGTTTTCCTCATCTTTTCCGGGCAGCTTTCTCCACGATCCCGAGAAAGGACCATCGGGAATTTAGGATCCCTTCTTGAAACTACCTTTCTCTGACTCGTGTCCCCTGGAATCAGGACGCAGTCTTGACTGCTCTAGTTTCGCTGGTCATCAACCATCATCAGGGCCTTATATTTGGTCACATCTCAGACATCCCCAACGATGATCTTGTAGATTTGACGGACTTTTGGATTTCATACGACGGTGCCAATCACGATCATAAACTGGTGGGTTCTCTATGTTCCATTATGCCGCACTGGTTTGGGAACCCGAATGTAGTGCCGGGAACCCGTCTATACCAGTAATGTTTCGTTAATACCTATTTTTCTGCCCCACGCTCAGCTTCGACTGAGTTTGCTTCGAAGCCCGCCCCCCCTTACTAACAGAGGCAGTGGGTACCAGAATGCAAAGTCAGAATCTAGATAACGATGTGGCTCATCTGTGTGTGCCCTTGAATTTCACCTTCCGCATGACACTGCTATATTCATTTTTTCGAATCTAATAAATTCGCCTCTAAACAGTTATGCTCGTCTTATAGCTATAGACTACGGATACTGTTTGTATAACCAATTATTTCTAGTACTTCGTGTAATCAAATTTTTGGTTTATTGATGAGGCCCATTGGGCCTGAAATATACAACTTATTATTATTATTATTAACCACGCATCAAAACTTTAACGAGGAATTCCGTAAGACACTTTGGTGGGTCAATTGGTTTACAGGTGGCCTCACAAGAAGGTTTTACTTAAAACTTAAAGCGAAAAAATGTTGTGGCCAGGGGAACAAACATATGGAAATGGAGTTCAGGAATTGAAAAATTTTTTTTTCCAAATGGACGTTGAAAAAGAATAAGTGAATTTGGAATCGGGAGATTAAATTGTGGATCTGACTGTGGCCTGTTTTGCTTTTCATCGTTTTTGCAGTTAAGAACTAGGGACGGACCTACGATCGCAGAACGGAAGTCGTGGAAGCTATACCGTCTGAGAATCAATCGTGACATCATTCCTGTTCTATTATTTCTTCCATTCTTTCTGACCTATCTTCATTCGTTGCTCGCTCTCGTCCCCCTTTCTTCGCCTCATTATAAATTAAATATATATTTCCCCGATATTATAGTCCCTTTCCTATTACTACTACTTCTGCCTCTTTGACTGCTACTTGACTCACACTATGACGAGGAAAGTGAAAACTGTGCATTCAAGGATAGAGTCTCCATCTGCCCCACAGTCAGTCCAGCTCAGAACACTGTCGCTAAAGCAGAACCGTGTGGCTATTCGGAAGCCGTAAGCTGTCCGCCCGCTAGAGAGAGACCTTAGGTTGTTCAGGTAGCTAAAAGCAGCAAAATGCCCAAGGACAAGTAAGACCCGCGCAAAACGAAAGCTACAGCCCAACATGCGGAAATTAACTTGTGACAATAAATAACATTATCAAAATTTTTAAGGTGCGCTTAAAGATAAACTTTATTATGTAAAATGTGATTGAAAGTCCCACTTTACTGAAATAAAACGAAGCTAACCTGTTGGAATTTGAAAAGATCCAAAATTCAGGAGGCATGGCTTTGTCTATAAAATGTTTTACACGTTAAGTTATGAGCGAGTTCGCCGTGGCTGGAATCTTCAGGGTTTTCATTTGAGAAGATAATTTAACATATTGAGGGACCTAGTTGTAATCGATGGGTTCTGTCTTCTTTAACGCCCCTGCCGCGGTCCGGGACTGGCCGGGACTGCGGACGGGGCAATCCGAGGCTGTACGCCCAAGTGCTTAAGGCATCTTCATTATTGTGAATGGTGAACTTCATCACTTCCTGGTTCACGTTCTCAGAGGAAGCCAACAACCAAAGTTCCTCGGGCGGAACTGGATAAAATATGTTCATCGGATTGGAGTTAAGGCCGCTTTATATTCCAAGTAAGTAATCATAAATAACTATTTCGGGACGATTCTATTGCGCACTACCGCGGTCCACTTGTCAAATTTTATTATGTTTCCGAATTACAGCACCGGTTCTCCAAAGCTCCTTCAGTCCCTGTGCAGTTACACTGAAAGTCGAAGAACAGTTGGATTGCCTATAGTAAGCAGCTATTATTGTCCTTTTAGAGTATCCAGAATGGGCAGCCCTGATAATTTCTGTTCCTAAATCTGATGCTTCCGTGTCTGCTTGTGGTGACTCCAAGTTGGCTGTCAATTCAGCGACCAAACCAAATCCTTTTCCTCTACCGCGCATCGAGGACCTGTATGTAGCCCTCCCAGGTGGCAAAAGACTTACAACTTTGAACTTGAAACATGCCTAAATCCCTGTCGTCCTTAATACAGAATCCTGAGACGCCACCACCATCAATACACATCTGGGATTTTTTAGATACAAAAGACCACACTTTGGCGTAAGTTCTGTCCCCAGTTTATTTAATGCTTGATGGATAGTCTCATTAAGTACCTACCTCACGTCTGTGCATACATTGGTGATATTTTAGTCGAAGGCGCGTCTGAGCATAGTCACTTGGATACTCTAAATGTGGTGTTAACACGTACAGATAATTCCTCCGGACTGGAAATTAGCGCATATTACACCGCTTTTCAATCCTTATAGTATCATCCTTTTCTCCCATTTGGTATTTTAG
>JAYGXS010001928.1:0-11917 GCA_036362985.1 Ligula intestinalis | reverse complement strand
AACAGAATACAATCGTTAATGGTAGACAGAGTTTGGTCGTTGGTGGAACTGCCAAACTTCCTCAGAGGTTATTGCGAGCCACTGATTGCGGTGGTACTTGATAACTTGTCTCAACAGAGGATTCTGGTGGGTTGCCTTCCGAAATTCCTTAAACGTGACATGGAGTGCACGAATGGAGTCCATAAGCAGACTGTTTACCTCGAACTCAACAGAGACGGACATGATGACTGTGTCTTCAGGCTCCTTAGTCCATGAGTTGATCAGGCGTGAGAGTGCGTCTGCCTGACCGATGGTTGTTGTAGACTGATACCGGATATCGAAGTCGTAGCTAAGCAGCATGGTTGCCCATCGCTAAAGGCGATTTGCCGAGTACACAAGAATGCCTTTTTTTTCGAGCCAAAAATAGCAAGAAGTGGCTTGTGGTCAGTGAGAAGTGTAAAATGACGCCCAGAAAGCATCTTATGAAACTTCTTCACAGCAAAAATGATAGCCAAGGCCAAGCCAATTTCATCTTTTACCTCAGTCAGTGCTTACAGACGCGCTGATCTGCAGAACCTTGACCTAATTCCACTCGGACGCACACACGTGCGTCTAGATTCTTGTGGCTGTCCAAGCTCCGCTCGAACATATCTCTTTTTTTGCGAAAATTCCCATTGAAAAATTCAGAAGATGAATTGGCGAACATACGCTTGTTTTCGATAATTTTCATCAGGCCTGATGAGAATTGTCGAAAACAAACCTATGTTCGCCAATTTATCTTCTGAATATCTCTTTGTCCCCACCCTCGGCCGCCAGATATTATTTAGTACCACGGCGCTCCAGCGGCATGACATGTGCTCCTAGGTCAAAACTCTCTCCATCTATTTTTCGTTCCTTTGTGTACACAAATATATATTCCGTATATTCTGGCCTCCACTAACTTCTTCTCTACTATGTGACCATGGTCTGAAGATCGCAGTTACAAGGGTTTAACTTACTTAACCCCCTGCGATAACTTTGCTGCATGACAGATAGCCTTCTCAATAGCTGGAGGCGTTCACAGCCACGACAATCATCAGGTCAGTATTGAAGTGCGTGAGCAGCAAGTCAGAGCTCAAAATTGTTTTCATTCATTAAAAAGCTTGTTCACACTCTCGCGACCAGGACCACTTCGCATCTTTCTTGAGTAGTTCATTCATCGAATGTCGAAGACGGTGCATTTCCGGGAGGAACGAACTGTAGTAACTCATGAGACCCAAGAAAGCGCGCAAAGAACTTACGCCCTTTGGCGGTGGCATCTGTTTGATGGCTTCGATGTTGTCTGGATCTGGGTGACGGCCATCTTGGTCGATTTTGCACCCGAGATATTTTACAAAAGGCCGAAAAAATTGTACTTTTCCAGACGTAGCCGAAACCCGTAGTCTTGAATTCGGCTGAGTATCGACTCCAGGCGTTGCGTCAGTTCATCTGGATTTGAACCAGTGACGATGATATCACCCAGATACGCAGCGGCTCCTTCGGTGCCCATCATCATGGTGTCCATGGTTTGCTGGAAGATCACGAGAGCGGTCTTAACTCCGAATGGTATATGGGTGTAATGGAAAAGACCACGATGGCTGTTAATAATGAGAAGCTCCGGAAACCTTCGTCTACCTCGAGTTGGATGTATGCATCGAATGGATGAACCTTAGCGAAACAAGTTCCGCCATTCAGTATAGCAATAAGATCTTCCGACGCAGACAAAGAATACTGGTGTGTGTCCAAAGCAGCATTGAGGCCAGTAGAAAGATCAGCACAGGTTCGGGCTTTACCTGAGGCTTTCTTGACAGCCACGATTGGTGCAGCCCATGCTGAGTAGTTGACTGGTTGAAGAACGCCATCTCGTTGAAGACGATCAAGTCCGTTGTCCACCACTGTAAGTGCAGCGTAAGGACCCGGCCTTTTTGGTTTGAAAACAGGTTTTGTGTTTGGTTTAAGGCAAAAAGTGACGTCCATCTTGTTGCAGCAACCGAGACTGTCGTGAAAAAATTGAAGCAAATTTTGCCTGTAAGGTCGACATCAGATTTGTCACCAGCTGATTTTATTTGGCGGGACTGGGCCAAGTTGACTACAAACCATTGCAAATGTGGTTGTGTGGCAATTTTAGGATACCGAGTTTGATGATCCAGTCAAGGCCAATTAAATCAAGCTTTGGCCGGTTGGTCAAGTAGCATAATCCTTTGAATGCGGTGCTGTCAAAGGTCACGTCACATTTGAGCTCACCCGTAAGCCGGAGAAATCCGCCTGAAATATTCATAGCCTTTTTACCCGATGTGATCATTGGAGGCCGTCTAATTATCTGCTAAGTGTGTTTGGAGATGAGGCTGATGTCTGATGCCGTGTCCAGCTGGAGGCGCACAGGTTTGCCATTAATGGTAATGTTAAGATATTTCCTCCGTGCCTCAAAAGCAGTCTTGAAGGCGGCTAGAATGGAGTGGGACGTTAGGCCACAGTAAGATGTGGGGAGTTTGGAGCTTTTCGTCTTCTTGTCGCCTGCCCTTGATTTGAGGGGTTGACATTCTGGGCAGTGGTCTTCCTTATGCCCTCGTTGATGGCATTTGGGACAAAATGCTTCTTGAATGAACAGAAGATAGCAAAATGCCAGCTATCACACTGCCAGCACACTGATTGTGATTCTCTGGGTGTGGGGTCTTGGGACTCCTGTGGCGAGATCGACATCGTCCGAGTGACATTGGTGGCGGTAAACGAGGAAATGGTTTGCTCCACGATCGCGAAATCATGTTGAAGATTCTTTAGCCGCTGAGACTCGGCGCTGCATGCTCGACCATTTGCGTCTGGAGTAATCATCCGGTTTCTCCGACGTAGTTGCGTTGTCCACAACTATACCAGATCCGGTAGACGACTCCAGCCACTTCCTGCCGTGGCATTGGGTCTTTCGGCCTCATGACCCGGCGCCTGATGGTTGCTTCTGGCCTGTGCACATCTACAACTCTAAGTGGGAGAGTAGACGGCTGACCGCTTCCGATACATTCTTCACGTACGGAGTTGTCTACTGGATTTGGTGTAGTTGTGGACAAAGCAGCTACGACGGAGAAACCGGGAGATTACTCTGGACGCAAATGGTCGAGCATGCAGCGCCGGTGAGGTAGAACGACAGCCAATCCCAGGTCGCTGCTCACTCGACGGGGCCCGGCCATGTTTTCAAGTTTGACGAGGCCGAAATCCTCACAAGAGGTGACAACCGCGTGACCTGCGAGCTGCTTGAGTCATGGTTCTCTGGCCAACAGAAGTTTACGTTGATAAAATTTTATTTTACTTAAGCATATTTAAACAACCATATTCCTACTTAATTCAATATTTGTGATCACTTCCGCCACAGTCACATCAATTTACGCTCACTAGTCAATGATTAAATGTTTGACCAGAAAATACTTTAAGCAGTTGGGCTAGGGGGTAGGTATATAGGGGGCCCTACAAAGCAATTTTAATAAATGTTCGAACACACCGCTAAGTAAGAATACGAAAACCCAGAGTTCAATAACTTTGTTCCCTAATTGTTGAACTTGGTAAACCAATGAAAAGAGTCTAAGTATGCGGACCTTAGTAACACTGGGTCAGCACTCACCTAGAATAATGGACCGGGGGCGCGGAAACGCGAACGAAGGGGAAATCGTCAGAAATTTACCCTGAGACGATGTCCATTGAAATGGAGCTTAAAGAGGACAAATAAAACAATCTGACAAAGAAATACCCTAAGTGTGTAAGTTCTAGAAGGAAAATGACAGACTGACATCAATTGGGCATCCAAACCGAATGCTCGCTCAAGCAACTATGTGCACAAACACTTAGTGTGTAGTTGGCAAGCAGATACTTAAATAGCATAAGCGTTTGACACTGCACATTTCCGGCAAGCCTGCAAAAAATCACGAGGTTGAACAGCATGCATATAGTAGTAATTGTTATTGAAGGTAACAATTAAGACATTCGCAGTTAATATATTTAAATTTTTCCCTTCTAAAGGGCACTTACAGGCTTGGTCTAGAATTCAAGCTCATGAAGACGCAGTAGTTGAACGAATTACAAGATCCAGCAACCACCGCATCGAACAGAGCATATGCAAGAGTGTTGCAAGCACAGTCCAAATATATGCTGAGCGGACGTCGACTGTACGTCTTTCTTTTTTTTCCACTTCACTTTCATTTTCAAGCAGCGCAGGAATGATGAACTCTGTGAAAATATATGTGGGAACTGGCGAGATCAGAAATGCCAACACTAGACAGATTTTCGAATATCGAGCCTGATTGCTTGAAGAATTCGAAACAAGAGAAACATGTCTTTCGAAGGTGCTATCCGAGCATTTGGACCAGCGCACTTATATGCAGTCCTGACATTTTTTCGGGGACCTACTTGTCGTTCGTGTAGGAATTTTTATCTACCATGGCTTCGATAATCAGCAATAATTAAACAGAATCCTATTATTTGATGAATTTGCACTAGAATCACGAAATGCGCAAGCGTTTCTTCTAGGGTCCCACGACTACTTTCTTAACTTGACATGAAACATTAATTTGACGAGATAAGATCGGCATTCGAAAGAAAGTCCAGCGAGAACATAGCGAGATAGGGGACTCAAATCTGTTAGGTGAGACAATTATTTTGACTTTGTAGTTTTTCCCGATTTCCTGTTCTCATTATTTACCAAAATAAGGGCCTACAAGTTTCATCCTTACAAGTACCTTGCGCCTTATCTAGCGGACTAAGCGTAGGAAAGTGCAACGTTACCAAACTTGTCCGAAAGAGGCTCGCAGAACAGTATAGAAAGGCTAGGGATTGTGAACATTTAAAAACGGATAAGACCAACTTGACATTTTGACCAAGAATGCAAATACTCGTAGTATTGATGCCTTTAGATTTGCTTCACAACTGGGTCTTCCAGACAAAAGCGATGGCTCTTACTAATTCATCCGATTGATGAAACAAGGCTATTTTGTGCACCACTGCTATGGCTTAAGACATGGCTTAAGAAATTTACGCCTTTGAAATTAAGGTAAATGCAGACTTACTGCATTGTTTTCTTTCATAAACGTGCTTCAATTTTGAGGCTGTAGTTCAAAAGGGCGTCTTCTTATCGAAATACCCCTCGGAATTGACATTGATGTTAAAATGCCTGATATCGATATCAGGTTGGCGTTTGAGTGTATTCTGCCAATCACGTCGTGCGCCATCGTTTTCGTATGATTTTCTATGGACAAAGCCTGATTAATTTATGACCAATAGAAAGTAACGGTGACAGTTGGCCTTATGTGTTCTCGTCAATAATGTAGTATTTCGTACTATCTGTGACCTTGACGAGTCCAGCGCGTGAACTGAAAACAAAGGAGGACGTCGACTCTCAGCAGATAGAATAGATATTTCTTCTAAAAGACGATTAACCTTTAGCGTGTACGACAGACAAAACTTTCTTATTCTCAGACATCGTGACACACAGAAGGAATGAGGACGAAAGGATCAGATATGGAGATAGATTTAATGGACCGATATGTAATCAATGAGAACCGTAGGAAAACTAGCCTAACAAAACAGGTGAGGAAAAAGTATCTGAAATTCCAGACTCTGATGCTAAAAACTTAATAAAGATTGAAACGGACAAACCAGAGGGATAACGTTCGTTAATTCGAAACAAAAGGGACGTGATACTGTAATGACGTGAGGCGGTGGCAATCCGGTGTGCGAACTGATGGAGATCAATCCTCGAATCCGGAGCGTGATTCAGCTCGGTCCTGAAAATTCGAAACCAGGAAAAATACTGACCTTGAAAGCCTTCAAACAACTCCTAGACCCAGTGGGTCGGGTTTGCCCGTTACATAGCCCCCCCCCCCCTTCAAAGTGCTGCACTGTCCTCAGTGCTCGTGGGTGTAGTGGGGGAAGGGACTTCCACTTGGATTGCGACGGGGGGTAACAGGTCATCTGGTATGATGTCTAGGATGTCCGAGGGGTGGTCAAGAGGAGTGTCGAGGGTGGTGCAGGTAGGAGAAGGGACAGTGATGTTAATGGTAGCGGGAGGGAGCAGCCCATCGGGGAGAATGGGGAGTGTGTCGGAGGTGCAGGTAGGGGGTTGACCGCGGTAGGGTTTGAGTTTGGAGAAATGGGCGGTGAACGAGGGAGACTCGGGGTGTAAAGCATCGCGGAGTATATAGGTGGTGGGCGAAATAACCTGTAGCGCGGTAAAGGGGCCTTGCCAAGGGTAATGAAATTTGGAAGAAATACGATGGGAGGGAATCGCATGCATCACCAGGTCACCGACTTGAAACGGATTCCCAGATGTGTGGCGGTCGAAGTACTCCTTCTGGCGGGTGGCGGCGGCCCCAAGAGTTTTGCGGGCGGCGTTGTGGGCCGCACGAATGGTCTCGCGGAGATGCGTGGTCAAGTCGTGGACTGTAGTGTCAGTGGGAAGGGGGAAGGATAGATCGACGGGTAAGCAAAGATCGCGACCGGTCCAAAGATAATGTGGAGTGAAGCCGGTAGAGGAGTGGGTGGAGGCTCGATAGGCCATGAGACAGATGGGGAGGTAAAGGTCCCAATCGTGACGGTGATCCTCCTCGCAGAAGGCCAGAAGGAGATTGTTGATTGTCCTGTTGGTCCGCTCGACAAGACCGTTACCTTCTGGGTGATAGGGTGTGGTATGGGTGTTTTTACCACAAGGATCTCGCAGACATCATGGAAGAGTTGGGACTCGAAGTTGCGACCGCAGTCGGAGTGGAACGATAAGGGGGTGCCCCAACGGCTGATCCAAGTTCGGCTAATGGCGTTAGCGATGGTAGAGGCATCTTGATGTAGGAGGGGGACGGCCTTGACCCACTTTGTAAAGTAATCAACCATGACCAGGACATACTAGCAGCCACGGTAGGTGATAGGGAGTCGGCCAATGATGTCTAGTCCGACGCGTTCGCCAGGGAAGCCTGTATTCATAGGTTCCATTGGGGCACGCGGAGCGGGGACGGGGGATTTAAAGGAGGCGCAAGTGGGGCAGGACTGGCAGAAGTGGTGGACATCCGAGCGGAGTTGTGGCCAACAGAAACGGGCACGGACTGCCGACTCGGTTTGGAATTGGTCGCAGTGTCCCAGCTCCATGTGCAGAGTGGAGGTGTTTAAACTGGCGAATGAAGGTAATTATCGCCAGTAATTCACGTTTAAAAACACTGTAATTGCGCTCGCTGCTGGATAGGGCTTTGCTAGCGAAGCATATTGGGTGTTCTAGTCCGTCTTTATCCGCCTCAGAGAGGACAGCACCAATGGCAACATTGCTAGCGTCAGTATCGAGGATGAAAGGGGGAGCCCCAGGCTCGAGGTTAGGGAGGGCAAGGACAGGAGCTGAAAAAAGGGCAGCTTTGAGGTCGTTGAAGGCTTTATCACACTCTGTAGTCCACTTGAAAGGTTGGTTTTTCGCCTTCAGTTTATGGAGAGGGGAAGCTATGTGGGCGAAGCCTTTGATGAATCGGCGGTAATAAGAGGCTAAGCCGATGAAACTACGGAGTTCGGTGAGGTTGGTAGGAGTAGGCCAACAACGGATCTCATGTGGGCGTTCGGGAAGCGTAGCTAAACGGCCAAGCGACAATTTGTGTCCCAATAATTGCACCTCCTGTCGAAGGAAAACGCATTTCGAAGGGTTAAGGGTCAGGCCGGCGGCACGGAGGGCGGCAGGGGTGGCTGACAGGTTCTTATTGTGATGTGTAATGAAATTCCCGAAGACAATAACGTCATCAAGGTAAACCAGGCATTTAGTGGGGATGAGGTGGTGTAAAACCTTCTACATGAGGCGTTGGAAGGTTCCGGCGGCATAACAAAGGCCGAACGGAAGGGTTTGAAACTCAAAGAGGCCTTGTGGTACGATGAAGGCCGTTTTATGACGGTCCTTCGGATCGACATCAACCAGCCAATAGCCGGACTTCAGATCAAGGGTGGAGAACCAGGATGCGTTGCCTAAGGTGTCAAGAGTGTCGTCGAGACGAGGGAGGGGAAAAAGTATCTGAAATTCCAGACTCTGATGAAACAAACTTAATAAAGATTGAAACGGACAAACCAGAGAAATAACGTTCGTTAATTCGAAACAAAAGGGATGTGATGCTGGAATGACGCGAGGCGGTGGCAATCCGGTGCGTGAACTGATGGAGATCAATCCTCGAATCCGGAGCGTGATTCAGCTCGGTCCTGAAAATTCGAAACCAGGAAAAAGACTGACCTTGAAAGCCTTCAAACAACTCCTAGATCCAGTGGGTCGGGTTGGCCCGTTACAATAAATTGGCATTTTCCGTTAAGTCGAAAACGTACAAATTTTCTGTTGAGATGACCCTCGATCATTAGTCCAGACAAACAAAGAAGGTAAACAGACGGTGTGATGCATAATAAATTTCCAGATGAATGGATTGCAAAAAAGGAAGCCAACATTTTGGCAGTGCGATTTCTGCCAGAATCACTAAAATTGCCCTAATTCTGTCGCACTTTTTTCAGACTTTTCTATTGTCTTAATATACTACTGTTCGTTCGTTTCGTACATGCAGCATGCTCTCACCTTACTATCTTTGTCATTTCTATTTAAGTTGTTGTTTCAAACGACCCCTATTGATTAAAAAGAAATAAAACTGCCATTACCAGTACTATCAGCATAAAGACCAAGCAATTCAAAAACCACAGTGACATTTCGCGTAGTAAAAGTATTATTGAATTAAATTCTCTAGTCTTAAAATTGGTTATCATCATTTTAGAAATGCTGCCATTCCTGTTAACGAGATCCCTATGTTAAATATAAAATTCGGGTTCATGCTTCTTAATTCTGGCAAATGCGCTGAGTAACTCCCCAATGTTAATCAACCAACAGCCGCACAGCTCATTCCGAAGGCATGTCAGGTTCAGGTTAGGTCAGGTTTTTATTGAGGGAATTATAGGTAAATACCTTTGAACTCCCTATTGGTACAGTTTTTTTCAATGTATTTGATCTGCAGAACATTTCAGATCAGTGGCGTTGCCAAATATTTGAGGGCCGACAGTGAAAAAACTCCTCAGGCATTGTTCAGAAGCCTTGGGGTTTGAATGCCATTTGAGAGATTTAAGGAGAAAAACTATCGCCCGGGGGGGGGGGGGGGGTTGCAGAGTATATTCGAAGCTGATGGCCTGTGCTAAGAGTGTTTGAAGCATGTCAAGGAGAATCCATCGCGGTTTTCGCCATAATACCAAGGGTCCCACGAAGAGAAGGTTGCGGAGGTCACGCGAACCTCATCGAGTGTCGGCGATGCGCCCATCGTGCACCCTTAGTGGTTTAACGAGTCTGCCTGCTAATTGACAGAAGAAATATAATCGGTAGTTTCATATACAAACATGTTACTGAAAATTAGCGAGTAGTATGTTTTTATAATGTGATTATTCCACAATTTGCATTCGGCAACTGGCAGTTTATTGTCGGGGGCTCAGTGGCTATTTGTTCTAACTTAATAGTGTCGTAAACATGCCTACAGATGCGTCTGACGTGTGCTCAGATGGCGACATAACAATGTCCGCGAGCAGAGCATTCCAGGCCTGAATGTGTTGTGTGTCCAAATGGCCTCGTCGTTCGTGAGAAGGACGATGAGGATCATTGTATTCTTATAATCTGCGTATCGAATCCCACAGCCTTAAGGTGGTTTGTTTAACTCACAAGACAAACCAACATTTCCTAAAATGACAGGACATACCATTCAGTATCCATTCTACAGTGACCATGTTGCATCCCTATCAAGTAATGGTATAAACAGCAGCAGTAGCAGTACTTAATGGGACACCATAAAAATAAAATTGATTGCTATTAGGAGGCATGGCACCCTCACCATTTACATACTCCTTCTGCCAGCAGTTTTCTTGCTCTTTTAGTGCAAAGTTTAGTCGAAACTCACAGCTTTTAGTGGATAGATGTGTGAGTGCAGAAAGCAAGCCCAGCCATTAAGTGCTCAGGGCCCAAACATGTTCTACACGTAATTCACTCCTAGTTGACACAGAACGGACGTGAGCCTTAGCGTCGACTGAAATCAGCATCAATTCTGACACATAATAACAACCGAAATAGTACGAGTTCTCCTAGCACGCAGCTACACTATTAGTTAACTGCAGTATATGAACATGGAACCCTGCGATTACGCTTTGTCTATGGCAAGTTAGATGTTGTAATAGGTGGTGGCAAGCCTTCAGACGGCAAACGGCACTAACTTTGGACCCAAAGGCATTGCAGAATTCCACTTTTGTTTAATAACGCTTTATTTCGACCCATTAGCTATTCAATTCTACTGTATACAGATTACGAGTGCAAACTGCGTGCCGACGTTCTAAAATCACACAAAGATCGCATTATAATGTAATCTTTACTGGTTTTGGTAAGTAGGATTAGTAGAATTAGCTCTTTAATATAGGGACGAGCTTATAGCACGGTTATCCTAGTCCCCGTAGACCAAACCTGGTAGAAACGAATATAACCTGTTGGTTAGAGTTGGATGAGAAGGAACTCAGGCAATCCCTGATGTGTGCAGATCCCGAAACATGCCTTTACTTGAAATAACGTACACCCAAATTCCACACCCCTTCGTGAGATCAAGATTTAAATGAGCCCCAGCGTTAATTTTCAATCCGCGTCACCTCTGACTAATATTAGCGTCAGTAATAATACCAGGACTACTGAGACTCACATGCATTGCTGGTCAGTATTTGCAGAAATAGTAGTTGCCGAATCAGTCTCGGTGTCGTTGATCCTGTTTTTACACCCACTGACGGTGAGTGAGGGTAGGCAGTGCAATAGTACCCACACAACGTCTACTGTCACTTAAGAATAAGTTAGTCGGTATGTTCGGCTTACATTGGCCGAAGCGCCTACCTGTGTGTCGCGTTTGATCTTTTTAGACCCCGGGCGAAGGTGAAAAGTGAGGTGGGTGTCAATTACCTCCGTTATCACTATAATCTACACCTTCAAGCCAGCCACCTTCACTACACCAACCCATTTCTGCAAATGGCGGACTTCATCGAAGGGGTACGAAGCAGTTGGCTGTGATGGCGATGAGGTCGTCTCTGCGACAGTGGTGAAAGCGGTGACGACAGTGGCAGAGGAGTAGGAAGGTTGGGGTCTACTGACTGCTGAGGAGTTCAACTTGCTAAGGTGCAGTGGTGAAACAGCGCTGACCAGCGTGGCGCCCCACAAAGACCATGTTTCGCAAATGACGAACTGTACCCTCTGCACCCACAGTGGTTGCAAGATAGAGCAGGTCTATCACACTTAAGGTGCATAAAATGGACCTGTAAGTAGCCTGCGGTAGGAACTGGATAAGCGCCATGCTCTCTGTTATTGAGGCTTTCGAAGTTTCCGTTTTCTTGATGAAGAAGGGAGCGCTGGCTTTTGGGACTGGGCATCAAGCTAGGCGAGAACAAGTTGTTCATCTCTGCAGCCATCTTGCCATGGTTCGAAATGAAGTTGCATTCTCCGACGCTACTGGACTGGTAAGATGTATCAGTCCGTGTTTTGGGTAGCTTGCATAGATGTCCCCAATTGGCCGATTAGTTGCCGCGAAAACTGCAATCTGCAAGTAATTTATGCTAGTTTTGGCGTTTGCCGTCGGTGACGGTCTTGGTGGTCAAGCCATTGAGTTCGCTTCGTATCATGTGCTCATGCATAACCTCTTTCTCGTGCCTTAGGCGGAGGCCGTTGGGGATTCGGAGACTTGCTGCTGCCAGAAGCCGTCGACGAAGGCCTCGTTCCGTCGTATGGACACAGGTGGTAAGCGGTAGGTCTGAACGCCTGGTGTGCCTTAGAAATTTGGTGGGTGCTTGGAGCTTTGACAGCCGGATGAGTACTCTGTCGGCAGCTGCCAATCAGATGAGGCGCAAGTATTGATTAACAATAAGTGTGCGCGCGTATGAAGTGGCGATT
>JAYGXS010001927.1:0-11923 GCA_036362985.1 Ligula intestinalis | reverse complement strand
AGAGACCTTTTAGCAGCTTCTGTCTGTTCCATTAACTACAAAAGTAAAACGAAAATTCCACACAAACAGCTTCCGTAAAGACGGATGGATTCGTAGAATCCAGCATTTCCTCCACTTTGTCGTCGGAAACCGGCTTCCCTGCTATTTGTAATTGTAGCTTTATCCGGCCCTTGCACCTGTCCCGATATTCAAGCTGACATTCGTTATAAGTGTTCATAACGCTGACAAATCTCTTGAGCAAGGCTGAACACTATTTCGATTAATTGGATATTCCATCCAGCGAACTAACCTGATGTGACTTCATTCGGTCGACGCCAGAGTTCGCGAGGAGAGCTTCGGACTTTACTTCTTCTTCTAAGGCTAATCAAATGCACGAAACAAAAGCAACAAACACTTGAGGTCCGCCCTTGTTCGGACTGACAAGGTTTTTACCTCTCGCATGAACCTATCGAGATCTGTATTGGCTCCTAAATTTCTACGCAATGACACGTCGAATAAACTGACTTTGGTCACCGCTAGGAGCCGAGAGGATTCGAAGCTGATTAGCCTTCACATTTTGAATATTACTTTCGATTTCATCTATGGAACGGCTAATGTCATCGACCTGAAATTTAGCGAATAGGCTGAAAACAGTTAACTCACCTTCAACAAAAAGGCTGTGACAACCTCCGCGTTCTCTGGTTTATCCGATGTTTCAACCGTTCCATTTGCTGCAGTGTATTTCTAATTATTCGAAAACATAATAAACAGTACCACTTTCAATTCGGCTAAGCGGTCCTTTACCATTTATTCGGCTTCAAGTGCACAACAGACAGCTGCCGCACCAAACCAAAAGCAAGCCTTGCGCTACGTAAATACACCGATGTAAACAAATTAATGACAAATCGACGCACTGACTTGCACAGGGATGTAGAAACCTATCTAATTCTAGATTTTTGTCCACAGTCATGAAGCCATATTATTAATTGACAGTATAACTCAATCAAATCAAGTCTTTACCGATTAAGAAAGGATATAGCAGAAAAGGGAAAAGGGAAAAATATACGTATAGCAGCCTCTTACGCATAACGCGGTTACTTAAGTTGTGACCAGAGACTCCATCCAAAATACACAGCCAGGAGGGTTTTGATCTCATAACTGAACAGACAAGTAAAAGTAATTTTTGCAAACGGCCAACAAGATAAGTGAAGCGCGCAAAGTGAATGTGCTTGGGATACAACTTTAGTATTTCGACATAGCAGTATTTTGCCAAAAAATAGAAGTTGGTGGTCCCTTATGATATCGACTGCACACCAAGATTGCAACATAATCAGAAAACCGTGGAGGTGGTCAGCACAAATTTGCATACAATCCTGTTACCCAACCTCCGTTACAAACATTTCTATAAATGAATGCACTCTTTTATTCCGCAACCATAAGGGTGTATTCAGGGTCATTATGCAATGCCCGTTTTACTGACACTTGAAGCGCATTTGGAATAAGTGCCTTGGAACAACATCGGTAAAAATACTTAAAGGTTTCAGGCAAAGACTTCTCGGCTTTTAATGTAAATTTATTATGAAATTTACGAATAACTTTCGTAATCAGGTAGGACTGATTATTTACCCTAGTAGCCGGACACTATCGACGTGAAATCGAAAATAGCGTTATTCGCTACTTCAGGTTTCGACACTTGGCTGGTTATGTTGTTTACATCATCTGTGCGTTGGTTGCCACTGTTTAAGCGCGTAGCAAAAATTTTGCGCGCACTAACGCACGTGCGTGCCATTATACTGTGACACGAGCGCGCAGCTAAAGAACTAAGACAGTTGTCTATACAATAATAATAATAATAAGTTGTATATTTCAGGCCCAATGGGCCTCATAAATCAACCGAAAATTTGATAACACGAAGTTTTAGAAATAATTGGTTGAACAAACAGTATCCGTAGTCTATACCTATAAGACGAGTATAACTGTTTAGAAGCGAATTTGTCAGAATAAAAAAATGAATATAGCAGTGTCATGTGGAAGATGAACTTCAAGGGCACACACAGATGAGCAAAATCGTTATCTAGATTCTGACTATGTATTCCGATACCCACTGCCTCTGTTAGTGTGGGGGAGGGGGGGGGCTTAGAAGCAAACTCAGTCGAAGCTGAGCGTGGGGCAAAACAATAGGTGTTTGAGGGAAAAATAGGCTTGCGGCTTTGAACTCCCTATTTGTCACAGCAAAATCTCAAGAATTATAAATAATTTATACAAGTTTTCAGTCAGGAAAAGATAGACAGTCACATGGTGCAGTAGTGTTTCAAGGTTAATTTGTCACATTGTTCACGTTGTGTTGTAGCATGTGTATATCAAGTCGGTGTTTGAATATGTCCACAGATTGGGACATAACAATCACCTCGGGAGGGTTATTCCATGGGTCCATGACACGATTAGAGAAAAAATTCTTCCGTACGTCCAATCGTCCTTGGGGCACATACAGTTTGAAGGGATGCTCCCGGAGATTAGTTGTAGTGGCAAGTTGGAAGAAGTCGTCACACATGCGAGCGCAGTCAAAGCCATGCACGATACGGAAGGTTTGTATCAAATCTCCGCGTAACTGCCTATAACTCAAAGGATAGAGATTAAGGTTATTTAGGCGGATCTCATATGGTAGTGAACCTTGGCCTCTTACTAATTTTGTTGCTCGCCGCTGCACCCTCTCAAGTACGCTATTATCCTGCCAATTCCACGGTCTCCAGGCTTGAATCGCGTATTCAAGATGTGGCCTTATGAAGGTGCCAAAGATTTTCGAGGAACAGTCTTCATCAAAAACCGTGAATGCCTGCTTGATGACGTACAACATTGGAGTTGCAGTTTTAGCCGCCTTACAACATTGTGTAGAAGGTTTGAGATTGTCTGTCATCCAGATGCCGAGATCCTTATGTTTTTTTGTTTCTTGCAGAAGGATTCCGTTTAGATGGTAGGGTCGCGCATAAGGCACCGCATTTCGATTTCCCAGGCGCATCAGAGTGCATTTGTTAGAATTGAAGAACAGCAGCCATCTATGTGACCAATCGTTGAATCGACAAAGATTTTCCTGGAAGTTATCTTCATCGGCAGCACACCCGATGACTCTCCATATTATTACATCATCTGCAAACATGGCACACTAGCAGTCCAATCCCTGTACACAATCATTAACGAACAAGAAAAAGAGGCTGGGTCCGAGTACTGAACCTTGAGGTACTTCACTCGCAATGACTGTCAGCCCTGATTGTTGTCTTCCTACACACACCATTTGGGAACGACCAGATAGGAAATTCTCAATCCAGGTAAGAAGTCGGCCTCCGATGCCCATCAGTCTCAACTTATGCAGGAAACGTTGGTGTGGAACACTGTCAAAGGCCTTCCGGAAATCAATTTAGGCTGCATTTACAGTTTCTTTTGCCTCAATTGCCCTTGTCCAGCTTTGCAACGTATGAAGCAATTTTTTGACACATGACCTTCCCCTACGGAATCCAAATCGCGCATTCGACAATATATTGTGTTTCGCAATATATCATCGATTGCTTCTTGATGATCTTCTCCATTACTTTGCAGCATATGGAGGTCAGACTCATGGGTCTGCAGTTATTCGCAGATGCACGACCACCGCTTTTGTAAAGCGGTGTAATATGAGCTTATTTCCAGTCCGGAGGAAGTATTCCAGTATCAAACGATTTCTGGCACACTAGTGAAAGGGGTTTAGCTAGCTTTCTAGCAAGTTTCTTGAGCAATTTGGCAGGAATTTCATCTGGACCCGGAGATTTACATTCCTTTAAGCTTTTTGGTTCTTGAAAAATCGTCTCTTCTTCAAACAAAATATCCCCAATCTTTGGTGCTTCCACGACGTCGTCAACAGTTGCGACGAAGGGAGATTCTATGGTGAAGACAGACTGAAAGAACTCAGGAAAATGTTTTGCTTTGTTTTTACAGTCGGAGATTTCCTGATCATCATCAGTTTGCATAACAGGAATCGGGTTCCTTTTACGTGTGCCTTTCCGTTAATTACTGTATAGCAACTTTGGATTATTGACAGCTCGACGAAGTAGATCGCTCTCAAAGTCCCGTCGTGCTTTGAAAACCATTTTTTACCTTGTCCCGCTGGATTTTGTACTATTCAAAATCTTCGTTGCGGCTTGTGTTTCAAAACTTATTTCAAAGCTTCCTTTTTTATTGATCTCTCTTTTGATAGCTCTGTTCAGCCATGGAGGTTGGCTAGATACCGTGGGCACTGAAAGTGGACAATGACTGCGCATTAGCTGCAACAACCACTCCTCAAATGTATTCCAGTCCTCAGTGAGATCCCCAGAGAACAGAAGACCCCAGTTTATTTGTGATGCCTTTACTCACATTTGTGAGAAGTCACCTCGCCATATATTCGGCCTTGGTTTGTCTACTGTAGGTGGTAACGAGTAAAGACCATAATCCCACAAAAGTACGGCATGATCACTTCGACCTAGTGGAGGTAGGCAGCATACCTCGTCTATAGTGTCAGGATGCTTCGTGAAGGCTAGATCTAAACGATTAGCTTGTTGCCCTCCATGTGCTCTAGTTGAAACTAGAACGTGTTGTGTGAGAAGGGCCTCAAGTGTTGTTTTTAGCAAATGGTGCTTAAAGGCATTTTTAGAAGAATTGGCCCGCAAATTGTTCCAACGTATGCTGGGTGCATTGAAGTCACCCATGAGTACAACATCAGGTCGACTTCCTATCTCCTTTATGCACACCAGTTAACGCGCATCCACATCACTAATTGTCTGCGGTGGTCGGTAGACAGTCACGGCTTCCAGGGGCTGCGACTCCCGTGCCTTAATTGTCAGCCAAATAGCCTCTACACCATGACTAATCATTTCAGGCTTCTCGCACACACTTAATTCGTTCTTTACACACATAGCAACTCCTCCACCCTGGCGTTCAACTCGGTCTCGTCTTAATAGTTGGTATCCGCATAGCGCCACTTCTGAATCACTGATGCTCTGTGACAGCCAGGTTTCTGTAATTGCTATAACATCAGGGGACCCATTGGCTACCTGTATTCGAAGTTCATCAAACTTCGAGAATAAACTCTGGGCGTTAGTGTATAGAAATTTCAGCCGCCGAGATTCTGCAGTGTCCAATGCGTTTGGGCGCGAGTTTGCCAGTACTACTGGACCGCAGCCGTCATCAGGACTGACTGCTTCCACGGCACTATGGTAGTTTCCTGTATTATTTGGTCCCTGAAGATAGCCAGATTGCTCTCTACAGCTCTCTCGCCCGCAGTTCCGCCACCAATTCTCGGCGTTTCAAACGTTCTGCTGGAGAGTAGTCTGGCTGAAAAAACAACGTCTTATGTGAGTGGCAGAGAGCTGTCTTTCGGGACAGAACCAAGTTCACCTGTTCTTTGTTATTTAAGACTATCCTGAAAGGTCGAGGTCGGACAGTTTCCGACTGTTCAGTAACCTGTTTGCCTATCCTGAAAGCTCCACAAACTCCTACTGTCTCTCGCTGTCTGAGAATGTCTTTGAGCAGGTCCCGAAACTTTTCGACGTCCGCATTCGTCCTTTCCTTCGGAGTAGTTCCGTCTGATTCAGGTAGGCCTTGAACGACTTTGCACTTTTGGCGGACAAGGGAGACCCTTGATATATTTTCGATAGAAATGGCTTGTGACTTTGGGTTTTCCTTACTATCACCAGAGATAGGCTTCTTTTGGAAGCCGGGATGGCTTTGTTCAGAGCTGTCTTCGTGCTGCCCCCCTTCCACATTTGTGGTTTTTTCAGTGATTTGTATGCAGCCTTAGCATACCCACTATCTTTTTTATACTGGTTTTCTGTGCCCGAACCGACTTCACAAGAAAGTGGAGTTGTCCAATCTCCTTCTCTGATTGGAGCATGTTGTTTGGTGGGTGTTTTGTTTCGTGCAGTATCGAGAAGATTTGAGGTGAAAGCTACCAATTTCGCGCTTGGGTTGCCGGTGTCTGTTCATCTTTCTCAGTGGATGCTCAGCCCCGGGATTCTGAAAATACTCTTCTCTGCTGGCTACTCTCAACTTCAGTTACGATAATGTTGTCCTTTTTAAGGAGGAAGAGAAGAGATTTCTTCAATTCCTCCATCTCCATTTTCAGATTATGGAGCTCCTTATCGTGGTCTGCAAATTTGTGCAGAAGCGTAAGGCAGGATGTGAAAGCCTCATCTTTATAAGTTGTACCTCTTAAACTTCTGCGACTTTTAGTCCGTGTGCTGGGAGGACTTTTCAATAAACTCCGAGACCGCTCTTCTGTAATTGATAATCTAATTTGATCCTCACTACTGTACTCTTCTATAGCTCCATCGTCTAGCCGTTAGACTTCCACCTGAGGCGTCCGCGGTTGGATTCCTGGCCCCGCTGACAATTTAGTAGAATTATCGAGGGTAAAATTTGCTTCTTCCATTTGCAAACAAAACGACTAAATTCAAACTGCGACTATGACGTAGTGTGTTGTCTGATATTCAAAATAACGAAAATCTTCTGACGGTGTGTAAAGTATTGCAAATATTTCTAACAGACTGAGTAAACAATACGCTTAATTACTTAAAAGCACTTTCAAATGTGTATAAACAATATGCACGATATTCAGGAACGACTCAGCCGTTTGTAGATCTTCGAGGTTCTGAAAAACTGCTGATCTTGTCACTGGTGGTTTTTTCGGGCTGTTTTCACTTGCTTTGGTTGTAGGCTGCGAATTCACTTCAATGACGTGAAGAACAAATTCCAATTTGATTCCGTTTTCTGATGAAGTACGACACAATAACAAATTTCACGAGTTCCAGAAAGTACTTTTGCACATACAATTGAAGCGATAGTATCCAAAACAGTACTGGCGAAATGGTATCAGAATCCAAATAGTCTACGTTGGAGAGCAGAAATTAAGGTTGTGTCCAGTCGGACTCAAGGTCTATCAGCGTGAGGTGAAAGATCTAATTTATTGGTGTAACTTAAACCTAAGTCCTCAATTTTAGAACATTCAGTCATGGGGCAACCTTGAAAAATGATAGGCTGTGGCAGCCTTTCAAGCCCAAAACACATGAACTGGCATTTAAAAGGCGAGAACTCAATCTACCACGCGGAGCTCCACAAAGATAAAGCGTCAAAATCCGAATGAATGCGTTCTCAGCATCTCTCAGCCGTGGAATTCGAGAAGGAGTATACACATTTCAAGTCGCCTGCCTGTATTGATACCATTGAGAGTATTTAAATATTGTTGAAATATCATTTATATCAATCAAGAACAACAGGGGGCCCAGAACGGTACCTAGAAGGACACCGCTTAAAATAGCGGTAGGTGTAGAATATGAGGACCCCTTTAAGACCTGTTGTTTACGATTAGAAAGATATGATCTAATAAAGTCAATAAGAGGACTACCAAATCCTATAGCCTCTAGTTTGGCTAGAAGTGTCTTATGAGGTACTTTATCCAATGCCTTACTAAGATCAAAATAGATGACTACCACAGCTAAATGATCGTTACGAAGAGGATTTAGTAGATTAAGAAAAGACATATGACATGTTTTACAAGATGGGTCCAGTAAAAACCATGCTGAGATATATTTACTATTTGATTGCTTATGCAAAAATCTGTAATTTTATTGGCGATCGATTTTTAAAGCAAATTAGCTAGAGAAGGTAAACAGATTCAAACCAGATTTAAAAACTGGAATTACAATAGAAGTTTTCCAGGAATCAGGGAAAACCCGTTTTCGAGAAATATTGTAAATAACTTGCTCAGTAAAGGAGGAAAATCTCTTAATTGCTAAATAAATGAGTTTGGAATGTTATCCATCCCGACTGAATGTGAATTGTTGAGACGAGCTATTTCTTTATGAATACTTGTAGATGATAATTCAATTGTAGTGAGATTTGCATCAAACATCAGAGGTATTGCGGGTGTTGGGCTAGTCTCAATTGTTAAGAACTTGGCGAAGAAGGAATTGAACATTTCTGCTTTGGCCTAATCCTTTGGAACAAAATGATTACTACTATCGAGTAAAGGCGGAATGACTTTCTGAAGCTAAGCTGATGACTGAAAACGGAAGATTTGAGCAACGGATTTGGAAGAGTTAGCATCATTTAGTGCCAGGGACTCTAAACGCTTATCTGGTGCAAGCATCATTTTTAGCGCTAACTCAAATATTTGCGCTATCCTTAAGTGCACCGACAAAGAGCTATTAGACGGATCCTTAAGTTGCTTAGGTAATATTGAAGCTTATTTCGGAGAAAATTTGGAGCAGTAGAGGAAGCTGAATTGGATTTTATAGGCTTAAGTGGGATAAAAGTCTGAATTTTTTTTAAGGTTTTGTAAAAGTTCATTGAAAAAGATTGGATCATAAGTTGAAAAATAGTATGCCAATCTAGAGTACTTACGAAATCATTAAAGAGTTCATGGTTTGCGTTAGCAAAACCGGGGTTATAGCATTTTACCTCAGGCTTTGCAGAAAAAGAGATTGGAAAACAACACTGAATTTAGGCATGGTCACTTGTGAAGAGATCACGATGAAAATTCATAAAGAGAGGGTGGACGTCATTTGTAAAAATTAAATCTAATATGCTCTGATTTATAGTAACTGCACTGACCAGTTGTGACATGTTTGCAAAGTTAATAGTTTCTACCAATTTCTGAAATTTTGGCGGACAAGTATTTGCCTCCCAGTCAATGTCTGGCAGATGAAAATAACCTATGATTATTTTGACATCAACTTCAGCTTCTGCAACTTTTGCTAACAGTTCGCAGAGCGCACTTTTCTTACCAGAATAACAAGGGGGATTATAGACACAGCCAATTACAGCTTTTCTATTGTGCGGGAGGATGACTGAAATAAAGCAAACATCTCCCGAAAACGACGAAATGCTCAGATGAAACGGAAAATGTACAAAAGATGATTTGATATAAAGAAGGCAACCACCGCCACGTTTTTCAATGCGGTCTTGTCGGTACCAACTAAAATTATTTATAGCGAGCGTTGAGTCAGAGATAAGAGAGTGAGCCCAAGATTCAGTGATACAAATAACATCTGGATCAAGCTCAAAAGCTACTGTTCTGAGCTCTGTCATTTTATTAACAACTGATCTCGCATTCAAAGAAACTATACTGAGCGTATCCCTGAGATGCAGGTTACGCTTATCAGTATTTATAAAAAAGGAGAACTTGATGGCGGAAAAATAAATGGCAAGGAAGAAACAAAAGGCGGAAAACAAGATTGCTGTGGTCTACAATTAGCTGAAATATAACTGTTAAATATATTAGGATTATTGTATGGCGGCAGATTTGCTTGAAAATTGAAGAAAGGATGCCCGTTTTTTAGGGTAAGAAAAGTAGGAGGCGGTCGTAAAATAGGATTATGATAAGAGTTAGCATAATTTTTCGAAAAAACGCACGTTTAAAAATGTCCTAAATGGGTATGGAAGACTTTGATCATAATAAGTAGATTTAATTATATGTAGATTTTGGGCAATTTGTGGATTTGGAAAATAACTTACCTGAGTATTTACATCTGCTACAGATGCTGAAGTGTCAGCATAATTTGTTGGAGGACAGGCATTCGAAAATGGCATAGAAGGTCGCGAGAAGCTTTTCACAGAATTATTAGAGTTAATTAATGGTGGATTGTGAGCCATTTCGGTGATTGTAAAAGTAAAAATGTGAGAGTTTACATCTGGTGTAGATGCTGAAATGTTAGTATGGTTCCCATAATTAGGTAAATTACTGAATTTTGCAATTGGCTTCGATTTACGGGGTGCACGTTTAGGCCTATTAGGTTTAGCCTCTATAGCAGGCGAGGTTCGCTTAGAAGGCAAATGAATTTCACTCATTTGCTTTTGTTCAATATCTGATTGCCTTTGCTATTTATTGGCAAAATTATTTAGGGAGGAGTCGGAGAGAACGAGATGACGTCGAATTAAGTGCCACGGGAACGTAATAATGCGTAATAAAGATCAGGAGTTGGACAGAAGGCGATGACCAGAAAATTCCCCGATAATTATGACAGAAACTAAGAATTTGATGTGTGAATAGCCAGCTGAAGAAGCAGGGAAGTACACATTTGTAGGATGTTTCGGAAGACACAGATTTCGATTCATATAAACCGGAGCACACTGAGACTGTCGAAGATGCATCTGAGCCGAAACAAGCTGAAATTTAAAGGCTTGTGGTGAGTGAAAGTTAAAAAATATACGAGACTGGGCCATGCGATGCAATATATCCGCCGCTCACTTGCAGTAAGTTATGATTATATTTCGCTCGTTGGTCCCTAAATCCCGGCAGATCCACGAATTTTGCACGAAATTGTATGACTTACAGGTAGTGTAAATGTATAGCGGGGAGTACGTTCACGTTGGGTTGGAAATGCACTTTCATAGCCTTCTTATGAATAGAAGCGTTTATGTGTCCGATGTATCTCTTCAACTGGCGATTGACAGTTTACCGATTTGTCGAAAGATGAAGAATGACATGTGGCCGATTTCAGGAAGAATAGTTTGACCATTCTTGAGCAATTTTTTTCTAACAAGTACATACTGTAGCAATGGAAACTCATCTGATGTGCACGCGACCTGTATACCCATCGTCAAGGAAATGCCATCGCTGCAGAGAATGTGATCAAGTGGAAGAAGACGATGAAAAATATATGTATTCGCGTGGAAGCTGTGATATGCGACGTCCCCACTTAAGTATTCGCGGAGCAGGTAAACTACGCTTATGCCTATCACGGTTGCGAACATTGCATCGTGACGGGTGAACATCTTGGGGAAGCGGAAAGGCAAATGATAGATGAGGACATTTTGCCGTTCCCTGATGATGAGCACCGGATTGGTATGTCTCAATTTCTCACTTGAAATGTGGGCTTAGACTCATTAAACCTCATTTAATTAAGTGAAATAAAGCTGTTAATGTGTCTGTGGTTGAAGGATCGTCGTTCTAAATTCCCACTTAGGCGGTTTGCGCCTTGAATAATTGATACAACAGAGTTGGCTGCAGTTTATAGTCGGGTGCAAGGCATGAAAATATATGTTTCAAAGGAATTTTTGAGGGAGAAGAAGCAGGTAACTAGACTTCCAGTCGCAGAAAGCGACTTAGTTTAGACAATTAATAATGTGAGTGTGCGTCCTCGTTCTGCCGGAATCCTGCCCAACACTCATTATAAAACTTAATTTCTTTTATATACGGCCCGGGGATTATTAGCTGCTAAGAATTCATGCTAACGGAATGTTGGTTATTGTAAGCAGTTACTGAAACAGTTAACCTATAGATTGTTAACTGTATATGGAGAGGAGGATAAGGTGTGCAATATACACAGCATAATGCACATTGCCGACGACTAACAATAGCATGGACACTTGGGCTCCTTCTCCTTTTTCCCTTTTGAATCTTTATTAGGCCAACTTAAGGAAATGCCCAGAAAGCCTTCGCGACCTCCACAGCAGATAGTTACGCGCATTAGAGAGACTTTTTGTCCTCGTTATCAACAATTGCCCAACGATTTCCCTTATTTTTGGTGACTGCACAAGGCCGATCACTGTTGTGGTTCAAAGGATTAAAAATAGTTTAAAGGAAAGATAAAATTCAATAATACGTTTTGAATAATGTATTTATTGAGTACCCGTAGATTTACAGTTATAAATTCACACGCCTTTTACGGTGCACATAGCTGAACTAGACTGAAACTTCCCTAAACTCTCTTTGACCCTGTCACATTCAATGCATTTAAATTTAGGCACTAATGCATCTAGGAATTTTAGTATTTTACTTCCGAAAACAGATCACATCGCAATTCTTGGTTATTTTAGGTGTTTTACCCCGCAGAAATGCAAGAAAAAGGGGAAAATAGTGTCTTTCCAGCAACACCAAATGTGGCTTTCGAAGGCTTTTAATAAACTAATATGAATTTAAAGGTCACCTCTGCTCGAA
>JAYGXS010001926.1:0-11929 GCA_036362985.1 Ligula intestinalis | reverse complement strand
TGGTGGGTTACAAACGCTCGACAAACGAGGATGTACAAAAATGTTAAACAACAAAGTCTCGCAAATTGGTAGGAAAGCGAACATGTCTACCAGAACGAGTGGAAGGGGGGGGATGAGTGGGAGTGGTTAGAGGGGTGGGGGTAGGTTCGGGTGGTGAGGATGGCGGTGGGCCGGGGGCTGCAGGTGGAGTGCAGGGTGAAGGTGCCCCGAAAGTGGACGGACCAGGTGATAGAGGAGTGCATTCAACGTAGGCCGGCTTTAGTCTGTCGATGGAGACTGTATCAGTAGCATCAGCCCTTTGAATGACGAAATATTTGTCTTTCCGTTCAAGTACTTTGAAGGGGCCATCGTATGGTGGGCAAAGGGGCTTGCGAACTGCGTCGTGCCGGACAAACACGAATGGGGTTGTGTGCAAGTCGTCGTGCACGAAAACGCGTCGAGTTGTCGCGCGGGTGGGGGTTGGGCGTAGTGCGGCCATGCGTTGCTGCAGTTGTTGCACGAAGGTGTTCGTGGCGTCAGGGGTGACGGAGGAAGACTGCACGAGCTCACCAGGTAAACGGAGGGATGTGCCGTAAACAAGATCGGCGGCAGTGCACTGAATGTCTTCCTTAACAGCCGAGCGAATGCCGAGGAGGACGAACGGCAGGGCCATCGTGTGAAACGATCGACAGCAGTCAGAATGTGCGTGAAACCGCGAGATGGGGGTAACGGTCCGACTAAATCCATGTGGACGTGTTGAAAACGGGCGTCGGGAACCGCGAACGTGCTGGGAGGTGAAACGGTGTGTCGCTGGACCTTATTCTTTTGACAGGCTAAGCACTGCCTGGTCCAGGTAGCAATGTCGGTGTTTATCTTTGGCCAGACGAAACGGACTGCGATGAGTTTGCGGCCGGCCCGAACACCGGGGTGGGATAGCGAATGGAAGTGGTCAAAAACAACCTTCCGGTAGGATTGGGGTACTACAGGACGAGGGGTACCTGTAGAAAAATCACACACGATAGAGCCTGGTGCCGCGGGGAGCGGAGCCTCCCGCAGCTGAAGCACAGAAGACGCAAGCATTTCAATGATGGAGTCATC
Source organism: Ligula intestinalis (assembly GCA_036362985.1). Classification (NCBI taxonomy): domain Eukaryota; kingdom Metazoa; phylum Platyhelminthes; class Cestoda; order Diphyllobothriidea; family Diphyllobothriidae; genus Ligula; species Ligula intestinalis. The sequence continues at coordinate 10,852 of JAYGXS010001926.1, read as the reverse complement.
AAGCGCCTGCGCTTCCGCAAGCTTCGCCAGATCTAACGTGGTGATAAGAGCGTTGACCTCAGGACGGGACAAGGCATCAGCAACAACATTCTCATCACCGCGGACGTAGCGTATGTCTGAGGTGAATTGAGAGATGTAATCCAGGTGACGTACTTCGCGCGGTGAATACCGATCTGGCTTAGCATTGAGGGCGTAAGTGAGAGGTTTGTGATCCGTGTGGACCTGAAAATCTCTCCCCTCGAGCAGGTGTCGAAAATGACGGATGGCCAGGTAAATTGCGAGAAGTTCACGCGAGAAAGTACTATAGCGAGTCTGCGCTGGCTGAAGCTTCTGAGAGAAAAAAGCTAGCGGCTGCAACTGTCCGTGGACCTGTTGCTGCAGAACTGCGCCTACGGCAATGTTGGAGGCATCGGTGGTCAGAATAAGTTGTGTATCAGCATCGGTGCTCAGATGATGAAGCAGGGTGGCGTCCGCGAGTGCTTTCTTGGCTGCCTCGAATACTTCAAGAGCACTGGGTGAAAGTTCAAGCGACTTGGACTTTGACTTCAAAAGATCCGTCAAAGGTGCCAGGATGGCGGCGCAATTTGGTATGAAACGCCGGTAGTAGTTGATTAGGCCGATGAAACGGCGAAGCTGGGTTATGGACTTCGGAGCTGGAAAAGACAACACGCTTTGCACCTTGTCTGGGAGGGGTGTGATCCCGTTTTGGTCAAGACGATGGCCAAGAAAAACCAGAGAAGTGACGCCAAAAAGACACTTATCGACGTTGAGCTGTAGACCATTTTGTTGAAAACGATCGAAAACTTGGCGTAAGTGTTCAACATGTTCTTCGGGTGACGAGCTGGCGACAAGGATGTCGTCGATGTACACGAACGTGAAGGAAAGACCGCGCAAAATGTCATCGACAAAACGCTGAAACGTTTGGGCCGCATTCCGCAAACCAAAGGGCATGCGAAGGAATTCAAACAGGCCGAATGGAGTCGTGACGGCGGTTTTAGGGATGTCCTCCTCCGCGACCGGTATTTGGTGATATGCTCGCACGAGGTCAATCTTGGAAAAAATCGTCTTTCCAGCCAACATTTGAGAAAAGTCATGAATATGGGGAATCGGGTACCGGTCCGGGACTGTAGCTCGATTGAGAGCACGATAATCACCGCATGGCCGCCAATCATCAGATGACGTTTTGGGAACCATGTGCAGTGGTGAAGCCCATGGACTGGACGAAGGACGGATAATCCCCAAATTCAACATGTGCTCGAATTCGTTCTTCGCGATTTGTAGCTTCTCGGGATGAAGTCTACGCGGATGAGCATGGATCGGTCTGCCGGTGGTAGTGATATGATGGCGGACAGCGTGTTGAACCTGCTCCGTAAACTGACAAGGCTTAGAGAGGGAAGGATAATCCCTCAAGATGTCAGAAAATGGCGGGCTTGGCACGGCCAAGTGGATGCCAGCGGAAAGCTCACGCAAAACTAACCCGACAGTAAACAGCTGAGTGGCAGGATCTAGCAACTTCTGATGTTTGAGGTCGACTATGAGGCCGAAGTGGGATAGGAAATCCGCTCCAATGATAGACGACCGGACGTCGGCCTGGATGAAAACCCATTGGAAACGGCGACGTAGCCCAAGGTCTCAAGTTAGGGACCGTTGACCGAACGTGGCGATAGAAGTGTTGTTCGCAGCCTGCAGTGTAAACTGCGATGGCTGGAGATGATGACGACGAGGGGGCGGTACCACGCTAACTTCTGCACCTGTGTCGATCAAGAAACGGAATCCTGTGGACTTGTCGGTCACGTAAAACAGGCGACTGTGTCCGGAGTGGCCAGCACCAGTCGTCGCCATTACTGGCTGGCGGCGCCGTTTCCCGAACGTGAACGTCGAGCATAATAACAAGGCGGGACGCATTTAATAGCATCCGGGCCGAATGTTCGGTGGTACCAGCAGACTTTGTCGTCTGCACGCTCTTTTGAGTTAGAGCGGTTGCGGCTTGTAGAGGGACGACCGGTTTGAAGCCGGTTGAAGGTGGAACACATCGTGCTCACTTGAGAGCACAATAACCTCACAGTATCTTTAAGATCCTGCAGGTCGTCATCTCTGTGGTCTGTAACGTCTCGAATCAGTTGAGTGGGTGAAGTAGACCGTGAGGATGAGGTACCAAGCGATTTAGTGGACTTTCGCTGTGTACGGCTGTCAGGTTTACGGTCGGATCGTGAGGCCGAAACCTGGGAGACGGCATGCTGAGGTACTGAGGTCGAGGCTTGGTTTACGGCGTACGAACTAGTACCGGGGTAACATTGTTGGATGCGGTCTGCGTGCTCCGCGAGTTTGGTCAGCGGAACATCATCATCGAGTAGGGCGAGTACTTGTTGCATTGAATGGGGTAATTTATCCATCCAAATTCGACGAAAAATAGAATCATCTAAGGTGCGACCAGCAAGCAGGTGACGCATGTGGCGCATTAGAGCGGAGGGGGTTTGGTCGCCAAGCTCGACGTTGCTGAGGAGTTGACGAAGTTTGCTGTCGGCAGATTGTGCCGTACGTTCGAGAATAGCCTTTTTTAAGCTAGAGTAAGGTTTGACTTTAGGGATAGGATCAAGGAGATCCTGAACGGCGAAAGCGATGTCGAACGGTAAGTACTGCACGACGTACGCGTAACGCGAACGCTCGCCAGTAATCTGACGTGAGGCGAAAGCAGCTTCGATCTGTTTGAACCAGACTGTCGGGTCGCGCACTTCGTAAGGTGGAAGCTTAATAGATATCTGAAAAGCCTGCGGCTCGTCGTGAGCAGATGGTGCACACGAGTTGTTAGAACCAGCGTCATCGTCGTCGCAATCGTGAAATGGGTGGTATTCGTCGCCCATGGTGAAAAATTTATGAACGGCAGATTCAAACGTGAAAAAAAAGGTGAATGGAATAAATAATAAGACGTGGATAACAATAGAAACGGGGTCACCAAATTTGTAGAGGCTTTATCGCTACAAATATATAAAACGTCTTAGCAAATACGCGATGAAAACTTTCAAGGGTACACTAACTGCTAATAAGGGATTTACCAGTCTATTCTAGTGGAAAAGTCGCAAAATCCAGTAAAGAGATTGACGATGAAGATTAGAAATGATACAACTCACTTAGATCCTTCACGATCCTAGTCGGCAGTAGTCAAGTAGTCGACTTGCCAAAGGATAACTCTGCGAGGACTAGATCCAAGTTCGTTGGGCTGAGTTGCATAAATGGGGAGAAAGCTCGTTTGCGAATTGTCGCTGGATTCTCCTGGAGCCCGAGAGTGATCACCAGAGAGGTGTCGTTGAAGGGCAAAATAAACAGCGGCAGGTGAGGAGAGAATTGAGCTGTGGAGGGTGATTAGCAAGTTAGTTGCTAGCACGCGTCAAAACCGAAAGTGTGAGAAAAAGTGTTGTATTTAGTTTTAACAAACTTGGTTATTGATAAATTTAAACAACACGTAAGTAGGGCCAAGAGCCCACAATCCTAACGTGAGAGTCACTTTTATCCTAATTATTATGACAATATTAGGATAAGGGTATATAACAACACAGTGATATAAAGACTCAGCCTCAGCGTGAAATTCGGAGATGTGCAGATTTTTGTGGCACAGAGGAGTTTTTCACAAAATCGACACGTCCAAGAAGCAATTTCCAAACTTTGGAGATAATTCACAGCGGAGGAATTTTTCAGAGCGACCGGATTCAGATTTCCACGTAGAAAATTCCAAACTTTGGAAATATATAGTCAACGCTTGAAAAATTTCCAAGAAGCGTGTCTTCTATACTGAGATAGAGACTAAAAACACGTAAGCTCGAGAGACTTGAAATTCGCAAACACGAAATTCGCAATACGTATGTAAATGAAAATATTCTCTTAGGGCATGAAGATTAAATGCTTTAATCTGTAGGAAATGAACAAAAGGCGGCCATCTGTAAGTTTGTGGTAGACTCGGAGTTTAGGACAATATACACTTCGACGTACATATTACTGCCTTCAAAACACAGTGTAGGAGAAGGAGGCATTGTGTGTACAGAGTATTGACGTGAATTAATAACAAGGAAATCGATGGGCGTGGAGCGCAATTGTGTAGTTTTAGTGAAAGTCAAACGTTCGGATATAACATGTTTGATTGTTCGATGGTTCGGATGTAAACGAAGTGAACGGACTACATCTGACGGGACAGGGCTCGTACATTGAACGAGGATTAATATTATATATTCATACGACATTATCTGGTTCGTTCTCTTCATCCTTTACCTGATATTTGTGGTGGTGTTCCTAGTGAACTTTTGTGTTGAATCTTCATGTGAGTCATGCAGTGGATATTTTAAAGCAGTTAGCCAACATCCGACCACACTTCAAAATCTGCTGCGAAGGACGTGTAAAATACCGAGAGTTAAATGTAATTGCATGCGTGGACCACATACCGCCAATATTGAAAAACAGACAAGGATGTAATGCTCCGAGACTTCAGCGTATGAAAGGGTTGCAATCACTTCATGTAACAGTGGCATGCCTTCGATTTTTGAAAGCTAAAGGAAATATCCAATTTTAAACGGATTTCCTCATTTCTTGTTGAAATTATTGGCTGAAAATATGACAACTGTTTTTGTTTCTAACCCGAAATCACTTGTACATACCTACGGTATTTGTCTTTAACAATAAATTGAAATATACAGTGTCGTACTGTTTCACCCTAAATAGTCTCATTCGATTTCTTGTAGATCTACGTAAAAATCTATTCCTAGGGATGAATATAGAATTAAGGTTTTTAGCCCTAGGCATACGCCGGAAAAAAATGCTAGAGCAAGTCATTGATCTAGGCGTCGCATTTCGAGAGGGGGGAGGTAGCAAATGCAGGAGGCGAGCGTGCGCGTAGGGTTTTTCTCAGGTGGACGTGGGAGCTTGTGTGTGGGTGTTCGACCATCGATTTCGATGACAGCTTGTAGACTACCCGGGCCAGTGCACGGAATACCGCCCATATACGCAATCACGGCGCAGTGGGACCAAAGTGGGACCTTTGGTTCCACTGGAACCACTTTGACCTTTGGTTCCGGAACATTGCCATTAATGAATAAGGGTTGAACTCCCTGTCCTCAGGCCCCGTCCAGTCCAGGGGCTGGCTGACCGCAGAAAGTTGGGCCATTAGTTCTTATGAGTATGACCCTAAATCCCTTCTTACGCCACGCTTTCCTCCGTCTCTCTTCCCATGCGTTTACATTCTTTCTCACCTCCGCCATTTCTCGCTAATGGCCGAAAAAATTATTTCGGTTAATCCCTTCCGACTTTTAATATATCGGAAAATGGTATCCCCAGATACTTTAAAATTTCCTATAAACCACCAATCATTGACTTTCCATATGGTAGTAGTTCTATTTTGGTCGACTCTAATCCCCCAAGTTATACTGGCCCACAGTTTAACTGCTCACCTACTTCAGATTATTAAAATTCATTTTAAAAGGCCGAATTGCTGGTGGATGGGAAAGACTGCCCACTATAGTACTTATAAATGCAGCTTATCTGACTGCTCACACAGAACAATACTGAGTCCATTGCCATTATTTTACCGTAGCACTGAGTTTTTAAGGATACGACCTTTTGGGCGCCTCAAATATAACAATTTCACGAATTGAAGCGAGTATGCGAGCTCAGACTTTTTTAGCAACGAAAACAAAGGCGTGATCACTGGGACAGTACATGTATTAGTCTGAGCCTTCGGCCTCGTAGAGAAGGGCATAATCAGTTAATATACGAATGCAGCAAGAATTTGCATGTTTTGTAGTCAAGCTACGAGAAAATGGGGGTGGGGAGGGTGTAGCATTGGTGATTTGTTGAGTCCACTCCAGATTGTCTCCCCATGTCGTCTTGGCGTGCGTCCTCGACGCCATGGCATATGCCCTTAGCGTTGTGGCGTGAGTCCTTGAGCATAAATTTGGCTGTGCTTCTTGTTCACGCGAACGGAGGGCAAAATGTCAGGGCAGCATATCCACGTGGCTACTGATGAAGCTCGAGTCCGACACTAGCCAGAAATAAGATGGGGTGATAATCACTGGAGGAATAGGTGTTAGATTCCTTATACATCAACAGACATGTTGATATACCGCCTGCTATTTTGCCCTCCATTCGCGCGAACAAGAAGCACAGCCAAATTCATGTCCAAGAACGCACGCCACAACGCCAAGGGCATACGCCGTGACGACGAGGACGCACGCCAAGACGACATGGTGAGACAATCTGGGGGTAGAATCAACAAATCACGAATGCTAGCCCCTCCCCGTCTCCTTTTTCTCGTAGCTCGACTACATAAAATGCAAATTCTTGCTGGATTTTATTTTCTCTGATGATGGCCTCCTGTACGGGGCCGAAGGCTCAGACTAATACATGTGCTGTCCCAGTGATCATGCCTTTGTTTTCTTTGCATTATAACAATTATGTATTTATTCTTCGATTCTTCGACGCCACTGGTCATCATCCAGATATTGAAAATACTGTGCCATCTGACGGATGTCTGCGCACAAGGATTTGTTACAACTTCGATCGTTTCTTGGTTTGATACGCTACAACAGCACCTTCCGACCATCACTGCATGACTTACGAGCCCTGTTCAACCGTATGATCCAGAAGGATATTCCCTTATGCTGGTCCTTCGAATATGAAAGGGCCTTTCTCCAGCTGAAGTTAATGCCGAGTTCGGATTGGCTGGTAACGCACTATTACCCGACACTGCCAATTTTCCGTGCTGCAGATTCTTCCAATTATTATGTTGGTGCTAGCATCTAGCCTACCTTTCTTGACGGGTCTGAGAAGTTGATCATGCACGCATTCCTAACGTTAACCTCTGCTGAAGAGAACTGCGGCCCAATCGAGAAAAAGCACTAGCCATAATCTTTTTCATCAAGAAGATCCACGAGCTGCTGTGCGATCGTCACTTTGCGATGTTGATTGACCATAAACCGTTGCTGTAAATCTTCCGTCCAAAGAATGACTTTCCAATCTATCCAGCCAGCTAGCTTAAAAGCCGGGCAAGCACTTTCTTCCTGTACGCTTTGGATATTGTCTACTATCGCACTACCAATTTTGGCCAAGCTGAACCCTTTCTCGCCTTATCTGCAGGCCGCAAGAACACGAGGAAGGCACCGTGATTTCTGCCATTTCGATTGAGGACGATGTGAGCCGTCGGCTTCCAAACGCCACATGAAGCATACCTGTAACTTACGCTGACATCCGACACGCTACCAAATAGGGTCCCATTCTTCACCAAGCTATCGCCCATGTGAAAACCAATTGACCAAACATTGCTTTCACTCAAGATCTTCACCAGTTCTTCCTGCATTGCACATCGCTACCTCTGTTTGATTCCTACCCCATATTTGCGGACCTTGTAGTGATTACTTTTTCACTTCAACCTGCTGTACTTCACCTAGTATCAGTCGAATGAAGTCCATCACCATCAATTTTCCTTATCAGCCGGGTATTGGCAGCGACAAAAGTGACTTCGTTCGGCGCTGTTCCCATTGACAGCAAGTGGCCAAGATCTGAGCTGGTCAACTGCCAGTACCATAGCGAACACCGTAAGAGACTTAGTCATGTGTGCATATCTTTTTCGTAAGCCCACTCTTATCAAATCGGGGTCAACGCGTATCGAATTGGCCCGAGATTGCACGGCTGCATTCGGCAACACATTTGCCATTATCACTTCCCTGCGGGGCATGTTCAGGCGGCATTGTCAACCGGATGTCCTAGTTTCGGATAATAGATCCCAGGTAATTTCATCTACATCGACTATTTTTGCCGTTGACACAACATCCAGCAACTTCGTTCCGCACCCTAACACTCCTAATTTAATGGTCAAAGGAGCGTTTTTTGCACACATTCAAGCCAGCTCTCTTAAAAGCTCATGGGGAGGGAATTACTGACAATATAATCCAAGTGTTTTTGTTTTCATACAGGACTCTTCCGCACCGTACGGCTAGCTACAGTAGAAGCCGTCAGGTAGGCGAAACAGGGGATCCCATCTCAGGCATCACCAGCATGCCTAGGATCGACACGAGAAGGGGAACTTAGAGGTCGCGCAGATCAATACCGAAGTGTCGAAAATGCAGCCACACACTCTCTTGCTGATTGCAAGGACCACCGACAAGTTGGCAAAAACAAAAGTATCCATCAAAATCGTCAACAGGCCGTTGTGGGTCGACACGAGAGCGAACTTTAAGAGGTCGCATAGACTGTAGCCACAAGGTGCGGTCGAAACGGTTGCTGACGAAATCGTCGCAGTTTGCATAGGGTTAAATAGGAAAGATCACGGAGACCATCGCCTGAGTATGCTGGTGAGAAAGCGTGGGCGGCGAACTGTTCACAGTAAAATATTCTATAGACGAATGTTACTGATATATACCAAGTAGCATAATATAGTAAGCTTTCTCATTGGCGTCAGGACACCATCTGTCGGGTGGTGTTTTCGAGAGTTCTGCTATACCAATCCAGCTTCCGCTTAAAAACCTCTAACAATGCAGACATAATGAATCCAGAGGCAAAGCCTTGGAAGTTTCAATTCCGCTGTTGAAGAAACAGAGCTTTTGAATGTCCAGCCTGGCTCCAGTCAAACCTAGTTGCATTGGTGACGCCTTATATTCGTTGGTGTTGTTAAGTCTTATACGTCTCCCGATACAAGATAGCAGTCCTGACCACGTGTAATGCGGAATTTTAGTATCTGGTCTCCTATAGTTGTCTGTAACTCAAATAAAGAGATTAAGGATAGACAGCCGTGTTTAGTAGGGTAGTGAGCCCTGTCCCATGACAAGTTTGGGCGCACGCCCCTGGACCTTTTCGAGGATGTTGGGGTTTTTGCGGCCCAGGGTCCTCCAGCTTTGATAGTGAACTCCAATTGCGGTCGCACAAAGGAAAAAAGTCTTCATCAAATACAAAGAAAGCCCGTTCGAGAGGGTAGAGAACATACATCGCAGATTGGGCCACCTTTGCACAGTGCAGCGGGGATACATGCGAAGGTGTGACATTCTGTGCCTCCGCTACTTGCGGTGGTAAGCCATTACGACAGTAAACCATGATATCAGGAGAGCTGGCTCTGTTGACACGATTAATATCTCACTTCCTTTCATTGAAAGGCAAGAGCCAGTCCTTCGACCATTATCAGAGTCAGTTAAGGTTTGCCTGCAAATATTCTTCGTCGGCTTCCGTGTGGATGACGCTTCAACGTTTGATATCATCGGCAAACCTGACTTCATCACAATTTGGTTTACTGGCACATAGTTAACATAACCAGAGAACAAAATAGGGCCTTTGGACTGATCGCTCTCAACCACAACCTCCGCCTACTGTTTGTCACTGATACTTACAGTTTGAGAGCGACCGATTAGGAGGTTCAGAATCTACATCAGCAGCTTGCTCCCCTACACCTATATGGCAGAGTTTCTAAAGAAGGTGATGCTGAGGGACACTATCGAAGAACTTTTGAAACTCGATATAAACTGCATCACCTTATTCCATCTATCAACTAACCTAGTCCAGTATACAAAACAGTAGAGCAAATTTGTCACACAGGACCTGTCTCCACGGACCTCATGCTGGAAATCGGAAAAAAGATAGCTTGTTTTTTGCTTGTTTTTTCCCCATATATTTATAGGAAAGGGGAGGAAGGCCAAATGGTCTGTATTTGTTTGCGGAGACCCGATTTTCCCCCTCAAAAGTGGTGTAATCCACGCGGACTTCTCATCGGCTGGTAGACATCCAGTCTCGAAGGGCGTTTAGAAGAGCGTAGAGAGTGGTTTTGCCAACTCGGTGGCATGCTCCTTCAACATCTTCGCCAGTACCTCATCGGGACACAGCGATTTCGTTTCCCTTAGCTCTAACAGCTATTTAAGCACAATCGTCTGGGTGAACTGAAAGGTCTCAAGTATTGTGGCCTATTCCAAGGTACCCGCAGGGTAGTCTTTTACAGCTTCCTTAGACAAAATCGACCGGAGACAATCCGAAAAATGATCAGCTGTTGTTCCATTTTTGCTAAGGTTTATACCTCAACACTCCTCAGCAAGAGTATTGCATCTGTGGCGGACAGCCAGCAATGCTGTCCTTCTTTCTTATGAAATGCCCACTGCTCCGACGTCAGGCTAACTGACAGGCGCTGTGCCAAAGCTCGGCGATCCCCCAGGCTTCACCTAACAACAGAATCAGTTTCCTGTTTCTCCGGAATCCTAACGGCCGAGACAACCTCGCCGACTAACAAGTGTTCTGCCGAAGCACGGCGCCCCCACAGTAGACCCCAGCTTATTCACAGTCACACGGGCATGTCCGCACACAGGCGCCCAGATAGTCGCGGCTTCCTAAGAGCCACTTGAACATGCCACCCCTCGTTCAACAGAACATCGACCCCTACAGACAACACTCCCCCGGGCAATGCAACACACCTGCCTAACAGTCATGTTAAAGCAGCTGCCATCGTCCCATCTCTCACAACACAATGCATATTCGCAGACACAATCTCGAGCAGGATTGGACGCAGTCAACATCATTGGTGGCTTCGCCAGTGGCCACTGCTGCCTGAGACAACAACTCTGGGTTCCGTGCACAATAAAACCTTCACGCAGGCAACCTCAGCCTTTTACCAATAATCTGGGAATCGACCTGATGCTCCACTACTCAGACGCTACAGAACCTTGTTTCACGTACTCTGCCTAAGATAACAGTAGGATAAGTTCGGATTCTCAGAAGAACGGCTGGGCAGCTTCACTTCGAATTTTTGTCTTGTTCTGAGAATAGGGCCTTTGACTTAATTTTTTTGAATTTTGTATGGACGGAGGGATGAGGGATTCTTGTCTATAAGCGATTTTTTCCT
>JAYGXS010001925.1:0-11929 GCA_036362985.1 Ligula intestinalis | reverse complement strand
ACAATAAGCTGGCTGTGCTAGCAAGCTTGAATCAAGTTCTGTGCTCGGAGGCAACCTCCGACGTCACTCACGTTCTCCCTGTTTCCTTTAAACTCAAAAGGTTTAATATCAAGTGTCTTCGTTAAAATGTGTTCTGAGCCTCAGCTCCAACCAATCAAAACCAAATGTATGCTGGTTTACTGCAGCATATTTTGATCATGATATTGCATGGATTAGTTCAGGGCTCGTCGTGAGACGCCAGGCATTGGCTTAAGTACTTAATAGGCACCTAATTGCGAGTGCATAAACATGAATTGGGAAGATGCGTAGCGTCTAAATTCGGCCGTGAAATAGTTGTAGAGAGGGCTGAATGTCGATCGACGGCATGCACTACTCCTGCCTGTGAAATTTAAAATTGCCCAGTATGCACTGCTATGCAAAAACAGTCAAACGTTACAACACTGTATATCCGAGCGAGTTATAAGTAAACAGGTTGTCATATTTGAAAAGGTTTTGCAGGTGTAAATTCTAGAACTCTCAATTTTCAGTTTGATTGTTTTGTCGTACTTTTTTACCTTTAGGACTGTTGATTGGCAGTGCATTCTGTAAGTAAGACTTAAAATCTATGAAATGACTTCAGCCGCACTAAAGCGGGCTGTTCGTGACAACCAACCTCTTCGGGCTTGCTAAAATTAAGGTCATTTTCTAATTATTAGTAGGTTAACTATAAAATCGCTAATTACAAAGTCTGATATGAGCATTAGCTTTAAATAGTTCACAAACCCCTTGGCCTTATATATGATGTCAATTTTGATGTGCAACTGTGTTCGATGAGATAAAAGTGAATCTGTATGCTAAGGACCTCTTGGCATAGGCTAACAAAGTTGTGGAAAGTGGTGGAGTGGATGGAAGACAGCTGGGCACGCTCGGCTATTCCAGCTGCATATACAAATGGTTGGCATCAGTCACTTGAAGTATTGATACTGTAAGGTAGAAATTGACAAGAGAGGGCTAAAAGATGGAGTATAGACAACAACGATACCCAACGCCGACTCCATAAATGACCTGTTTTATGTGTCTGAATAATTATTTTCCCCCTGATTGTAAGGTCTCTTTTTGCGATTCACTTTTATCTCATCGAACGAATGGACATTTTCACACATGTGAAATATTGCTGACTTTGAGATGACTTTTTGTGCTTTGCATGATTTTTTTCTGACCTAACAACAGTGCGAGTGATATGTGGGTGTCTGTGTGGGTAAAATGCGCGCAGTACCTAGTAGGTAATTTGTCCAGAGACCGACGTCATGGTGCCTTGGTGTCAGCGCACTGGCGGGTTATTTTCAGAATCATTCTTCCTTATGCTTGGGATGTAAAAATTGACTACTCTCCCCGACCAAACTAACGTGCACCAGACAACCAGCTCCTGCGAAGCGAGATACAATGGCTGTACAGTGCGACTTCGAGACAACCACCGAAGATGGATTAATTTAAAGTTTTTTGTTCACACAGATCATTGAATCGATGCTAATGCATCAGCAAATTAACATAAGACCAGTGGGCACTAGCACCAGCCAGAACAGGGGTGTGGTTGCTGCCGCGTCCAGCGCTTGGTCGTCGGAAATCGCTGGTGTATACGCTGTACCCGACAGTTCTCCCGTCGATTTCGACGCTGGGCAGCTGCGGGCTTCAACAAGCCGCAGCAGACGTTGAACTAAGCCGAGGCAGACACTGAGACACGAAGACTACAGCAAGCTGAAGCAACACAGCGAACTGCCACGAATGAAAACAAGAGTAAAGGCAAACTTACGGGGACTCCACCAACTCGCTCGTCGCTCCAACCTCCGTTTCCGATGTAACGAAACAGTCAACAAGGACGGGGATTATGGAGGATGTAGATTGCTGGCGTGATAGTCACTCAACACGCCCACACTTGACTCAGTACACCTCACTATATAGGCTCCCGTGTGTGTGGGAGCGCCATTAAGGCCGTATTAAGAAGGAGCCATTGCAGTCTGAATCTCAGTCCTCGATCTCTTTACATACACACACATAAACACTCGCGTACGAAAGGAGCAGCGACTTAGGTGGGCCGAGTTTTCCCGTCGGTAGGCAAACCCTCCAAGCCACGGCTATTAGCGCACCGTGATAGATTCAAGCGCATCGGATTTATTATAGTGAGGAGAGAAGTGCGCCGAGGGTTGACCTCACTCTCTCCTCTACCATCTAGCGTCCGCCTAACTGCTCCGACAACTGAGATAGGGCCTCAACCCCAGTGGGAGCACAAACGCATGCACCGACAGAGATAGAGAGAGAAACAGGCTGGTGAACCTTTAAAGTGTGCGTACACAAAAGAAGAAGAAGAGGAGGAGGAGGAAATGGAAGATAGAGGAGTGAAAAGAATGAAAAAGAGAGGAGGAGATCGAATTGCAGGATGATTGTCACAGAGTTGCCAGTTCTCCTTTCACACTTATAGGTGGACAATAGTGATGACCTGGAAGTCCTGGAGAACCTGTACTCGTCAACACACCTCCTGAAACAGGGTAATGGCATGAGATATTATTTGGTGGCCACCATATTTGTAGATCTCCGCAGGGATCCCGTTGGACCCGGGCGCCTTCTCGCTTCAGCTCTGCTGCAGACCCTAGATAGTTTCTTCAGGGGTGGGTGGGAGGTGGAGGTCAGCGTTGATTTCCATCTGCGGTAGGCGGTCAATGGCAGCCTCAGAGGCGGTGGAGGGCCGGTTGAGCTCACCTTGGAAGTGCTTGGCCAAGCGTCTCAGAATTTCTGTCTTCTCAATGAGGAGAGTGGTTCCATTAGCACTGAGAAGCGGGACTGCGCATTTGACTATGGGACCTTAGACAGTCTTGATTGCAGCGAAGAAGTTCTTCCATCCTTTGCGGTTAGTGTAGCCTTGGATTTCCTCACCCTTGCAATCTATCCAAGCATCCTGCATTTCCCTCAGTCACTTCTGTACAAGATGGCGACTTCGCTTTGATGCCGCTTTCGTGGCATCTGTAGGGTGGTCAACATAGGATTTTCGCAGTCGCTTCTTCTCAGATGCTGATGGCTGCATCGTTTTCGTTGGATATGTTCAGTGTTCGCGGGGCGCGCGTCCAAGGATGCTTTTGTTAGTGGATGGAAAAGTGTCCCGTAGTTGACATCATTCGTTCTCCAGGGAGGCGTTTTCCTAGCGAATAGAAGATTTCTAGCCGTTGAGCCAGCTCGTAGCTGAAATTCAACTGGTGAGCAGGCACATTGAACAAGGCATGGAAATGCTTCTTAGACTTCCGGGTTCTACAATTATGTCACCGTTGAGGAAGTGGATTGAACTGACAGACAAACTGTGGTAAATCATTACGCATAGAGTAGTAAAACCCTTGACATCATCGAGGCTGGCTAGCTCGGGCTTGAACACAGCGCCAATCACAAGTAAATTTCAATACTCGAATCCATATTTAGGTATGGCATTCGTTTTTCACTACTGGGTTAATTTATTATAAACATTTGCCAAAACCCCCACATACACTCAATGTATTATAAAAGGTCATCTCTTCACAAAAAGCGATGTAACCTTTGCAGCATGCAGTAGAATTATTTGGTTATTATCTACTTTCCGTGTAAATTCGTCAAATGATATTAGCTTCTGTTGGAAAATAAAATCAATTGTATGTTTGGGCAGCGTACCGATTCAAAGTCTGTGAGGTCTGTGAAAGCTGATATAAACCTTAGAATTCCCTTTAAATACTATCATGGTCAAAAGTATGAACTACAGTATTAAACATGCAAATTATATGGCCCTTGAATGGGCAGCAAGCAGGGACTCTAAGGTTATTGGTTAAAGGAGGTTGACTTGGGTAACATTGTCTGCATCAGGCAAACTTAACAATTACAATTTACCGAGTTTTACTTTTTAACCGATACCATAAACCTAACCACAAACTACCCTTAAGCGTTAAAGTAAGCTCAAACACAAATTCAACCCTAACTGCAGTGTTTACTTACCTCAGCTAAGCAGACACGTATTGATAATCAAAGCAGATACTTAACATATCTCATCATCGCCGCATTAACTGAACAATGCTAACGTGGATGGGTTGGGCAATAAGATAAAAAACTATAATTAATGACAAATGACAAATACAAATACGAATATAAATTATGTGTCCCGTTACCCGTGTTTTATAATAATATCAATTAATTATTTTCCAGCATCTAGCTTAACCAACAAGTGCCCGAGAAAGTGAAGAACTTTTCTGTCTAGGTAAGATAAAGAACTAAAGCAAGCAGTTTAGTCGCCAGGTCTAGTTAAGTCACTTTCAGTCACTTTATTAAGGGAAGAAGGCTTTCACCCTTGAGCTCCCTATTCATAACCAAAAATCGCATAATAGGTCCGCCGTGGCAATAGTACATAATACAAATATAGGCTTAACATTAGCGATAAGTGTGAGCCAGTTGCAAGGTGCTGCTACCGACACTTTGCTCATTATATCTGCCACAGTTTCTCAGCAAATGAGAATCAAGTTTGTGTTTAAAAATGTGAATAGTCTGAGAAGACCACATCTTCCGAGAGTCCGTTCCACGCTTTAATGACCCTCTGAGAGAAGGCGTTTCTTCGAACGTCGATACGGGCCGGTTTCCTCTGTAGTTTAAAAGGATGACCTCGCAGATGGTCAGTCCGAGCCAATTCGAAGAAATCCTCAAATTCTAGGGCGCAGTCTTGGCCTCTAACAATTTGGTAGGTTTGTATGAGGACCCGCGGAGTTGCCTATAATCGAGAGGGAAAAGATCAAGTTCGGTCAGTCTGTCTTCATAAGGCAGATGACCAAGATTCTTGACCATCTTCGTAGCCCTCGTGCAGGTAATCCTTCTTGAACCACGGACGCCAGGCGTGGACAGCATACTCCAAGTGGGACCAAACAAACGCTCCGTAGGTTTTCCTGAAGAGCTCCTTGTCAATGTTGGAGAATCCCCGCTTATCGCAAACAGCACGTGTGTCGCGCGTTTAGCTGCCTTTACACAGTGAGTAGATGTTTTAAGTGAGGAATTTATTAAAACACCGAGGTCGTTTTGATCGTTCACATTTGAAAGCGGGTGCCCATCGAGGAGTTATTGGAAGGAATCGTTCTCCTCATCAGTCCTTCTAGTATGGAGTCTTAAAACCACCCACTTACTTATGTTGAAGTTTAAGAGCCAATGAGCAGACCAGCAGCTTAGTCGATTGAGACTCTCTTGAAGCGCTTTCTTATCGGCATCAGACCTGATGCCCAGATCCTTAATAATTCCAGGCACATTTCGGTCGTGACCGCTTATGCTTAGTGCAGGCTGGTGATCGTCGCCAAAAACAATAACCGCACCTTTATGCCAAAACTGTCATATTATATAGTACCTTGGAACTCTGGGAATCTACGTGATTTCTCTGCACACTACATTTAGTGTTAGATGGAAAATATGGTACTCAAATACTCATACGCATTGCACTCAATGAACTGAGTTGAACTGATAAAAGTTATATCAGTGTCCTAAACACTCAATTGGATACCCTGTTTTCGATTACTTATCTTAGATCTATTAACTTTTTGTGATTTTTATTACTCAGAAAAGCAGTCGGTAAGCACACCTAAGCTTTCGATAAATTATTAAATGAAACAGTGCATTTATATGGAAACGGGGTACAAGATAAAACAGGCTCGTCTTTTTGAACAAGTGGATTGTGGAAACAAGGGGCCGCTTGAAGTCGATAAGCCAAGGCTGGCTATGCGTTTAACACAGGAGATGAGCTTCCTCAACTTGAGAGCAGTCGCGTCTGCTGTTACTAGCAGATGCTGGCTCACATTATGTCCAGAATCAAAAACTTAGATGAGAATGACCATGTTTACACTTATGAATTCCCATTTTCCCAGCCATACGGGAAGATGATCCCTTTTTTACAGATAAACCTCGATGCATGCAACTAATATCACCTGCTCCACAACAGCAAGTTGATGAATAGATTCACATAAGGATGAGTGGAAAAACTATCCGTATCTTCACCGCGTAAGACTGGCTTAATTGAGAACAATATCCGAACTTTCGCTGGTGGGAAGTTTCAAAACACGCACTATTGGGAGTTTACTCGTCATATACTCTTAAACAGGGGACTTTGAGGAATACCGTCCTTTTTCTACGGTGGGTGTGGTGGGCCTTATTCATCTTGCCACCATATTCTATGTGAGGTTTCTGTCAGGATATCCGCTTTCAGGAAGATTTCCTTAAGCTCCAGTTCGATACTGTCTGTCTAGAAAATCATTCTTACTTTTTTTGCTAAACAGCGGACAAGATACCTTGCCTGTTGGATGGATACGAAACTGTTGAAGTTTGTATACTTTCCGACCATTAAACCACATGTGCTCATGCGCACAGAATTGTGAAATCACTTTCGCTGATTTCAGATATATTAATAATATGATATGAAGATAAGGCAATCTCCGTTTGATAACTAATGGATAGTATATCGGTCTTATGGCATTCTGCCTAAGTACATATTTCCACAAATTTGTTCAGTTCCCATACGTCTGTTTTCCGTTTTGCTATAACCACCCTTAATGTACAGTTCAACTGCTAGCACCCATGCGTCCTTACCTCTTTACAATAACGCGTTTTTCATCGATACTTTTTTTGTTTTTTCCACCGAACTTTATGTCGATCATATTAACTAGCTGCAAAGATCATACTTCATCAACCTATAACTTCTAACATGTCCAGAGGAACCAACAGGGTAACGATTCCACGTCTTAATGGTAAGATCACCAGACTTCTTACCAAAAAACTTGAGCAAATGAATTTTCTAAATCTGGAGTTGGAACGGCTAGCCGATGATGTGTAATATACCAGCAATGGCGATTCCAGTTTTCATTGTCTTCGTAATATCATTCCGCTCATAAAAGTGCAGTCATTCTTGTATAAATCTACTCCATAATATGCATTTTTTAAATTTGAAGTAATTTTTCATTTTTGGCTTCCGAATAAACACTTTTTGTTCTGTACAGCTTAAGAGGTCCGTATTCTTAGTTTATCTACGCAACTAAGCCACTTAACATTTCAATTTCGTGTGCGGGGGCGGTATTTTATATTAAGTTCGCCAAATTTTCATGGCTGCGCTGTATGAAGTACGTTGGTTTAGCGTCTTAATTACCGACTTTAGGAAGTCAAGTTATGCAAAAGTTCCCGTGATAGGGAAAGGTACGAAATATTTGCTTTCGTGTTGGTCGGCCTGCTTCTGTATTTCATTTTTTTCCAAGACCGTGAAGAGCAGATTATGTATGCTGAAAAAAGTATTAGTTTTTTCCAAGTAGATTGCCAAGTCATGTCAATGTGCAATTAATTAGATCGTGTTGATTTTCTGACCATATTGAGGGCATGCTTGTTCATAGAATTTTAGAAAATTGTCAATTGCATATTTATGACAGCAGTTTCTTTCTAGATATCTAGACTATAGTTACACTTGTAGATTAGCCTTTCATCGTCAGTGAGCCCTGATAGCGAAATCATCCCAACAGTCACGTCTGATTAATTCAATCTGTGCCCCGTCAGCCAAACAGATCATTTGCCACACTGAAGTTCGAATATCTGAACCGTTAGCGCACCGCTAAACGAAAACTAGTTAAGCGTTATCAGAGTCTGCTCGACATTACTTTCAGATGGTCTTTTTAATGCACACATCTAGCAGCAACAGAAGAATGAGGCTGAACAGTTAGGGATAATCTGGTACGTTGTTTGTTTGATTTCTTGAGCATTTATCCGTGAACGGAAGGGTATCGGGACGTTCTGGTACGGAAAGTAACTGACAGTCACTATTTTATCGCACTGGGGCATTATTGATCTCAGTATGGCGACCGTATCGTTGATTTAAATGGCCATTTTCTGTCAAGACGACTCTTATAGTCATATTGTGTGCTCCATGACTCAGAGGCTCGAAAACCATGCTTAATCTTTCCCTTCAGAGATCAGGAAAGCGTTGGGTCAAATCGACACCGCTATCGGTCCTCACAGTAAAATTATGAAAGGCGTAGAAACTTAAACGTACAATACTAATGTCTAGAGAATTGAAGTCTTGCCGATTTATCGAAACTTTCGATGCATGTTCCGATCATAAGAGCACTATGCCAAATGCGGCAATGACAACTTGCGCACTCAGTCGGAAAACACCCCAATTGCCGAGTAACCGTATCACACTTGTCAGCACATCAGGTCCCTTTTTATCCAAAGTCTCCTTAATTATTAGCAAGTGTCCATTTCCATTAGACGGGCCTGAATTATGTGACCAGTCCTGTAGTCTCCGTTCCGACCGACCAGCGTTGACCAGGAAAACAGGGCAGCCTCCCTTTCGCAAGGGCGCTTGTAGTTAAAATCTCGCACAATAGATGGAGCGTTACTTATAGCAGCTTAGTAATAAATGACTGGCCAGTCATTATTCCCATTGCTTATCAGCCTTCTCCCTTGTGTCCTGTCTAGTGTATGTCCACCCAGACTGGTTGAGGGCCATGGTCTTCTCTGCTTACTATAAACACTAACCTACTCTCAGTTGTAACTAATAAAACGTTTTTCAAACAAAGCGCATCAACCTCGCCCTCTACCACCTAAGTGTGTCTGGCCACCCAGACAAACTGCGTTGCGGTAAACCTAAATGGAAAGTTGAACATCTTTGTCGTACATATTATACTGAATCCATTACACAGCTCAGCCGCAGTACCTGATATCGTATTCTCCAGCTATTTCATCTGCCAGTAGCACCAGAGAGAAGATTGAAGCGGGAGTGCGGCTGATCGAATGCATATCTCCTGGTCTAAAGCGCATCCAATAAACTTTTGGAATGCAACACATCGAGTCTTATTTTGAATGGCTAACATCCGAGGCAGTTTTTCGTTTGCCTTTCTAATTGAAACTCATACGTTATACATTATTGTTGATGTAGCATTTGTGCTAGCTCACATGTATCTGAGAAGTTCAATTCGTATGTGTGCCCCATCCGTTTGCCGTCTTCCCAATTTTGGGGCATAGTGGGTAGGCTGAGAGTCAGCCAGATTTTGCATTCCTCTATCTCACGAATCCTATACACGCAGCATTCCACTGTATCTCCATAAAACATTAGTTACCCAAATGAAAGACTTTGGACCGGCTGCTAAGTAAATATGGATTTAAAGGCATTGCTTACTTGAACCCCAAGGCAGTTTGCTTCATAGTTTCATTCTTACTGCAACAAATATACTTATTTTGAGCAGCGTTAATATTTCGAATGCTGCGGTTAGCTGTTAAAGCTAGGTCGACTGAGGGTAGTTTGATTGCGTTTAGAAGTTGTGTAGCAGTCTAACTACCAACAGTTACTGTGCATTCATAATAGGAGCTCATTTATGTACCAAAATGATGTTACTTTGTATCTTCTCGAACCCTCTTGTCGTTGGGCTATGTCTGTGAAAGCCTTCATAAAATGACGTCATTTGGCCTGTCACTACTTTATTGTCATTCACTTTAAACTGAGCAAGTGGTGTATCTGTTGTGTTGATTGTGTTTTCTAGATTATCTTTCATACTCCTGACATGCCCTCTTTACACCATGTTTTTGTTAACTGTTTAGGTACGACAACCTTGCGGAGCTCTTTGCTGTCATCACTACTCTACAAAACCTACAGAAGGCTTACATAAAAGACAGCGTAGATGGGAAAAAGTAAAGTTTTGTCAAAACTTACTTCCTCTTAGATACACGGTGGCATGCTCTAGGCTCTTGGGACAGTACCAGGCGGCCTTCAAGCAGGTCCAGGGAGAATTTCGCACAGTGGAAGAGTTTATGAAAAGATACAAGGTGCTTCAACAATTATAGCAGTTTTTTTCTTTCACCCTTTTATGATGATTTCGTTTTCTTGCCCCTTGTTGAAACACTGACACGCACACAGTAGTAATGTCCGCATACGTGCACACACACAAGTGGGACCTGCAATAAAATCTGAGCTGACACACACCACCGCTGCCGCCGCCGCCACACACACGCCGCCGCCAGTTTACTGCGTGAGCAGCCCACTTTGACAAGAATGCGTTCGTGTAGGCTAGCCTTGGCTCAGTGGTTAACTTTTCACGGATGAGCTTCTTTAAGATGGATTAATATCGAATCCGTCTATTCCGTTCATGTTGACTGATAGCTTTTAATTTTGCGCACAGCCAAGTTCGCCAATAAACATACGGTCGAAATCTTGTTCCTGTTCTGGTTTATTCCCAGGAAACGCCAACTCTTGAGACTGTTTTGTTGTTTACCTTATCTCATGACTTTTCGCTGACGTGCCTTGTATCACTTCAGTGATTTTTTGCTGCCCTGCATACTGCCGATAAAGGGGGTAAGAAATACGTTAGTCGTAGTAAGTTTTCTGCAATTTCTCGAGGGCTGTGTTGACACAACTTCTCGTCAATTTTCTATACTCGGCACATTCAAATTTCCGATATAGTTCCTGGACAAATTTTTGATATGAGCCAACTTAACGGATAGACCTGGTTGACCAATCTGCAGCGTCTCAAGCCTGCCAAAATACGAGAATATCAAGCCCTATTCCTGCATCATGCTCGCCTACATTGAACAGCCTCCTCCCGTCTTAAAAATACTACTGACTTTTCTTTTTTTAAATAGATGGACTGTCCAGCCGCCTTCGAATGCATCAAGGAAGGTCATCCACTCACCATCAAGGATGATAAGGGCAATGTTGGCAAATGTATTGCTGACTCTGTCCACGTAAGTCGTTTACCCTGTGCCTCCAACGTGCTGTTGGTGGTTATGGATATTCATCCTTTCTCGTGCATCCTCTTTTTAGCTCTTCATCACAATTCTCGACAAACTTCGCTTGGAGATCAAGGCGACAGACGACGTAAGTTAACCATCAATTACCCATGCCCCCTCTTCAATATCCTCCTTTTTTTCCTGCAGTTGAATCACGTTGTCTTCTTCGTAAGACTGTTCAGTTCTTTGATATCTGCATGTAGTCAACTCAGCTACGAGGCACCCACCGGAAGCCGTGAGTTTAATCACACTTGGGTTAATTTACCCACCTAGTGGATCCAATGAATTATTCAGGTCTGTAAAAATTTCCAACTAATTAAGTGTACTTGGTAGTCATCGCGTGGATTCTAGATTGGTTGCTTGGGAAATATTTACTGAGTAGGCAGCTTACTGTATTAGAATTGGTGTATTTCATACGTTGCGTGTTAATTGACCCAAATTCAATTAAGTTCACTTCTCTTGGTAAGGCCTCGTAGCCTAGATGACTAGAATGTTGGGTATAACAAAGCCTTGTCGTTGCTGGCGTGAAGTCGAATCCCATCGAGGCCGCCAAGTCTTTCACAATTGGCTCTAATAAATAAATCAACTCTGCCAACTCTCCTACTAAGTTGCCTGTGGGGGGTTTCTAGTTATATTTTACCCCTGTCACAACGAAAACCCCTGTTTTAAACCAAATGTTTGGTCATCAGTTACGTCTGAGTGCTTTATTTATTTGATTACGCATCCTTTTTTATTATCGGGAGTTAAATGGATCAAAAGGACAACGTAAAAACGGTATGCACGCGCACTTGACTATTCGCTAATCCGCGAATAAACTTTTCCGACGCGAGTTTTCCTTGGTTTATGGAACTGAATGGCTTAAGTGAATATCTTGCAACTAGGCCCGCTTCAGTCAGGCTCTGATAGATGACCAAGCTGACGAGTAGCCGGGTACCTCCTCACTATCAGTTGGAAACCTCTGTCGGTCCTTTTTTGTTTCCCTTCGTTATTTTGCTTTTGCCCCTAGTTAGTTAAGCAGTCGTCCATGCGTATATCGAACCATTGGAAAAAATACTTTTGCACGACTCTCTCATTTCCTGCCGAAATGACTGGAGATGACATTGGGTGCTTGAGCGATTTTACCTTCTGTGCGACAGTCGACTCTACACATTCG